>JAWZYT010006457.1:0-17500 GCA_034508575.1 Petrolisthes manimaculis | reverse complement strand
CTCCTCCATATCAGTACCACCATTTATATATATAACTATTTTTTACACATCATTTACACCACCACTACCACCACCATCTACACCACCACCACCACCACCATCTACACCACCATCCTCACTACTTACATCATCACCACCATTCTTATAGACATCACCACTATCTGCAATGAAGGAAGGAAGGAAGGAAAGCACACACACACACACACACACACACATACACACACACACACACACACACACACACACCTTCTATGACACAATCATGTTACTTTGGTATTCAGTGTGGTCCGCTGTACTGACATCACACCTTTAATAACACACACACACACACACACACACACACATACACACTCACGGGGAACCACAGTCACCACCACCACCACCACTACCACTACTGCACTCTCATAGTCACTACACTACCACACTACCACTACTACCACTACTACTACTTCTACTTCTACCACTACTACTACTTCTACCACTACTACTTCTATCACCACACTGCCTACCATTATCACTACCACTGTCATGGTCACGTACATTATCACACTACCATTGCAACTACCATTAGACTACCATACCCACAACACTAATACAGATACCACTACCACTACCACCACCACCACCACCACCACCACCACCACCACCACCACTATATATAGCCATACTCTCACTATTACTTCCACCATCACCAAACACCATCACCACCATACAGACTGGTAGATATACAACAATATAAGTAGGGGACAAAGCGATACATAGAAAGTAAACAAATGAGATAGAGTGACATATTATTTCAGACAGACTGGTAGGAAGGTAAGTAAACACCATCATTTGTTATCATCATTTCAGTTTGACAGATAGACACGTGGGTATAAAGGTAGATAGGGAGGTATAAAACGGGTTAATAGATAGACAAATAGGTAGGTTGTTTGTTATGCTCGCAGGTAGGACGATAGGTAAGTTGATAGAATGTTATGGTAACAGCACTCACACACACCTATATACTGTACATACACATATACACATCCACACACACACATACATTCATACTCCTCCAACACCACACACACATACGCATACACACCCACACCTCCCCCCCCCCACACACACACCCTACATACCCACACACACACACCCTACATACCCACACACACACCCTACTCTCCCCACACACACACACACACACACACCCCACACACACACACACACACCCCACACCCACACATCCCCACACACACACACACACACACATACACAGAGGCAGGCAAAACCCCACCCCCACACACCCCCACCCATCACTCACGGAAGGAAAGTGTTATTAGAAGTAAGCTGGGTGGTGTTAGCGCTCTCGCCCATCACCCTAACTCTGCCTGGCTGCCAAATTACACGTCTAATGATTCCTTGATGTCTCCACCCACCAAGACGGCAAAAGGAAATGAGCTTTTGCAGATATGAATTGTTCTGGGAGAGGCTCACTCGTATACTGCATGGTGGTGGTGGTGGTGGTGGTGGTGGGAGAGGAGAGGCAGTCGAGGGTTGGAGAAAAAGGATAAGGGAAAAGGATGAGGGATGGGAGGGAGTGGAGAGTTGGAGATAAAGGAAAGGGAATGATGGGGATGGGAGGGAGTGGAGTGTTGGATAAAAGGGAAAGGGAAAAGCATGAGGGATGGAGGGATGGGAGGTGGAGGGTTGGAGAAAAACGAAAAGGAAGGATAGGAGAATGTAGAAAAGGAAAGGAATGGGGATGAAGGGAGAAGAATTGGAGGAAAATGGAAAGGGAAGGATAGGGGAATGGAGGAAAGGAAAGGAAATGAGATGGAGGGATGAGGGATAATCAAAAGGAAAGGGAGCGATTAAGGATGAGTGGAAGTTGGTGATAAATTAAGGAAAGTGAGATGGATGAATAGTGGAGGATTGGGGAAATAAGAAAATGGAGACAGAGTGAAAGGTGCCGATAATAGGGGAAATGGAGGGAGGGGGAAAAGGAGCAGGAGAAGGTGCTAGGAGAGAGGTGGAGGAAGGAGAGAGGTGGAGGAAGGAGAGAGGTGGAGAGAGGAAGGAGAGAGGTGAAGGGAGGAAGGAGAGGTGGAGGAAGGAGAGAGGTGGAGGAAGGGAGGGAGTGAAGGAGGGAGAAAGAGAAGCGATTTTGGTGAGTAGTTGTGGGAAGGAGAAATAGAGGGAATTAAAAAAAGACGAATGTGATGGAAAAGAGAAACTATAAGGAAATGGAGATAACATGTGAAAGAGAGAGAGCGAGAGAGAGAGAGAGAGAGAGAGAGAGAGAGAGAGAGAGAGAGAGAGAGAGAGAGAGAGAGAGAGAGAGAGAGAGAGAAAGAAAAAGAAAGAGAGAGAGAGTTAGGAGGATTGAGAAGAGGATAAAGGGATTGTGTGAGGAAGGTAAAGAAGGATAGTGGGTGGGAAGGAGATATTGCCAAGGAAGCACCACACCAGAGCAAAGAAAACACAAAACTTCTGTCCCCTGTCGCTAGAGGTCAGTGTCATCACGTGGCTGGTTGGTTGGCTGGTTAGTTGGTTGGTTGGTTGGTTGGTTGGTTGGTTGATTGGTTGATTGGTTGACTGAGTGGTTGACTGGTTGGTTGGTTAGTTGGTTGGTTGGTTGTGTGGTTGGTTGGTTGGCTGGTTAGTTGGTTGGTTGGTTGGCTGGTTGGCTGGTTGGTTGGTTAGTTGGTTGGTTGGTTGACTGGCTGGTTGACTGGCTGGTTGGCTGGTTGGTTGGTTAGTTGATTGATTGGTTGTGTGGTTGGTTGGTTAGTTGGTTGGTTAGTTGATTGATTGGTTGTGTGGTTGATTGATTGGTTGTGTGGTTGGTTGGTTATCTGGTTAGTAGTAGTGTTACAGTGTTAGTTTACCTTCCTTGGTAACTCTTAGACTAGACTAGACTTTTATTCAAGTTTAGAGGATGAAATTTACATGCGACTTGTGAATTGACACTTAAGGGAGAAAATACACACACTGGTGGTAAAATTAAACAGGTGCAACAGATTACTCCAAACAATTCTAAGCAACAGGCTATCATTGTTTTTGTTCATGTGGTATTCAGTAGCCTACAGTTCTCTCACAGCATCACTATAATTATATAGTCTTTAAGGGGAGAGTATACTTTTGATAGATTGGAGTGCCTTGATTCCTCCAAAGTATGCCAGGAAACAGACACAGATGAAGAAAAATAATGGTATCCTGTTGCCTGGAATAGTTTAAAGGAATCATTATCTCCAAAAATGTCAAAACTATACCCTCCCCTTAAGGAGATAGTATACTGTTGCTACTAAAGGCTAAAAAAAGTCGTAAACATGCAGTTGTTTTCGAGGTGTTTACAACATATGGAAAATGTAAGACGACGTAACTACAATGTAACATTTTTATTAGGTTTTTTTGTTTTCCAGGGTTTACGAAAATATAAAAAATTGTAAGAGTACGTAACTGCAATACAATATTATTATTATTAGGTTTGTTGTTATGTAAACATGGAATCACTTGGTAGACCATTCATTGCAGTACTTCCAGAATAATAATCTCTCTTTCCATATAACCTGTGTAAGAATTCTTGTGGCCAACTGTATAATGGAGTGTCTTGATTCCTCCAATGTATACCAAAGAGGAAACAGGACCAGGTTAAAAATAAATACGAGTGGTTTGTTACCTGGAATATAATGGAGGAATCAGATGCTCCAAATTTATCACCATCAGAATAATGTGCAGCTGAACTTAAGGTGTTGGTGAATTAAAAAGGGCTCTGATTCCTGCAAACTATTCCCCAAAACAGATCCCCTATTAGTAATATTAAAGTGGTCTGTTTCCTGGTATGGTAAAGAGGACTCACACACCTTCCCCCATTCACCAGCAAGAGAATTTTCCCTTAAGGGCTCTGTGTGTGTGAGTGAAAATTGGAGGCTTCTGATTCCTCCAGACTATGCCACGAAACAAGCTCCTTCAATGTAGATGGTGTTTCGTGGCAATACTTGAAGGACTCACTAACCTCCAATTATCTGACTACAACACAGAGTCCCTTAAAAGTGAGAGTCCCAGGTGAGATCATTGTACCATCACCCTTGTTTATTGATTGGAGAGTAAATCGAGATGAATAGGCAGCTTGGGAAGACTATTTTTTTTTTTTTTTTTTTTTTTTTTTTTTGTGTGTGTGTGTGTGTGTGTGAATTCTCTCTCACTCTCTCTTTCACACACACACAGAATGATGGAGAAGGTAGTGCAGTAGCCTTCACTTCCTTCAGTATTTTCGCGTCGCCCCACACCACATACCCAACAACAACAAAATCTAATCATTATTCTCCTCCAGTACACAGAGAGAGAGAGAGAGAGAGAGAGAGAGAGAGAGAGAGAGAGAGAGAGAGAGAGAGAGAGAGAGAGAGAGAGAGAGAGAGAGACAGATAGAGAAAAAGAGAGAGAGATGTGTAAAAGATGAGATATTTGAGATAAAGACGTGCATGAATACTTACACTGTATACAAAAATTCATCCATCCAATATATGCATAATCCAGACAGACATACAGACAGACAGACAGACAGACAGACAGACAGACAGACAGACAGACAGACAGACAGACAGACAGACAGACAGACAGACAGACAGACAGAGGGTGGGAGATAGAAGACTGAAAACGATGGGAATGGATTTTGGTGTAAAGCAGACTGACAGACAAACAGACAGACTGACTAATAAACAGACAAACAGACAAACAGGCAGAAACTGTGCCAAAAGGTGGAACAAGGGGTTTTAGACACATTAAGAGAGAGAGAGAGAGAAAGTGAGAGAGAGAGAGAGAGAGAGAGAGAGAGAGAGTGTGAGAGTGTGTGAGAGAAAGA
The DNA here is from genome assembly GCA_034508575.1 of Petrolisthes manimaculis. Taxonomy (NCBI): domain Eukaryota; kingdom Metazoa; phylum Arthropoda; class Malacostraca; order Decapoda; family Porcellanidae; genus Petrolisthes; species Petrolisthes manimaculis. The sequence continues at coordinate 12,654 of JAWZYT010006457.1, read as the reverse complement.
GAAAGATAAAGAGAAAGAGAGAGAGTGTGTGTGTGTGTATGTGTATAACGCATGTTCAGTCGCTCTGCTTTAAAGGTGATGTTTCTCTTTCTCTCTCTCTCTCTCTCTCTCTCTCTCTCTCTCTCTCTCTCTCTCTCTCTCTCTCTCTCAATTTTTATCAAGTTAGACCAGCTGTGTTGTCGATTTAGGCATAGAATGGAGGCTAGGCAGGTGTGTGTGTGTGTGTGTGTGTGTGTGTGTGTGTGTGTGTGTGTGTGTGTGTGTGTATGAGGAAGAGAGAGAAAAAAAATGAGACAGAGGAAGGGAGAGAGTCAAGCTTCAAACCTCTTAGCAAATTTCTCTTAGTATTATTATCATCTAATCAGTATCATTATTTTCTACAAGTTAAAAAAAAAATTGCATCAGGACACAAAAGTCATACATCTATAAAAAACCATTATGGGATGTTACAGGCAAAATGGAAAACACAAACCACAAGATATTATTGACTCCACGTGTGTGTTTTTTTGTTTGTTTTCCCAGTCTGTCAGTGTCGGTGTTGATGCCCAAAACTCCCATAGTAAAGAAAAAAGTGTAGTAAATTTCCCATTCGTATAAGATTAGTAGAAGAGACTGACTGAGGTACGGTACGGTATAGGCCACAGGAATAATTATGGAAAGAAAGGTTCAGGTTATTATTCTGGAAGTACTGCAATGTTGGAATGTCCTGTGTAATCCTTTGTAATCGTTCGTAATGGTCTACCAAGTGACGCGGTGATTACCAAAACTACTATCCTAATAATAATGTTGTATTGCAGTTAATTATGTTACATTTTCTGTATTGGAGGTAAATGAGTCCCTCAAATATTGCCACGAAACACCTCCTACAGTATATGGAAGGAGTTTATATATATATATATATTCTTTTTAGTAAGGGTAGGGAGAGGTGATGAGATTTTATTATTAACAATTTTAAATTCTACTGTTGAAAGTTACTCGGGAGAGGTAATTATTTTTTATCGTTCAAAATTATTTTTTTTTCGTGAGGAATATTATATATGAAGGGAGAACCAAAGTTTATTTCATACATTTTTTCCTCTGTGATTTATTTTCGAAAAGTTTGTATGGAGAGGAGGGGGGGTATTTTTTTGAAGGGAGGGAGAGGAGGAGGAGTACAGTGTTGGTGTTAAATGTGGAGTAAGTGATTCCTCCACACTCCTCCCAGCAACACCAAGGCACCATTATTGTTGTTGTTGTATTGTTTTGGTCTTGTTTCGTTGTATGCTTTGGAGGAATCAAGGCATTCTAACCTATCAAAAAAATAATATACTGTTCCTTTAATATTAATTTTTATATTACTTTTTATGTTGTTCTTTGACGATATAAAGGGAGATTCATTTTTATTATATAATTTCTTTAGTAATTTTGTGCCTTGATCATAGGAACGGATTGGGGATTGGGGTAGGGGATTGGGATAGAGGTAAAAGATAGGGATTGGGGAAAAAATAGGGTTTGGAGTAAAGGATTTGGATTGAGGTAATTGATTGGGATTTGGATAAAGGATACGGATTAGGGTAGAGAGTGAGAGAGAAAGAGAGAGAGGGTGAGAGAGAGAGAGGCAGAAAAATTATAAATACACTGATAGAGTTAGGTGGTAAATAGAGTTAGGTGGTAAATCTGGAGCAACTGATTCCTCCAAACTATTCCAAACAACAACAACAACAACTCACTATTATTTTTGTTAATCTGTTTCTTAGCATACTTTGGAGGAATCAGGACACTCCCATGTACCCAAAGTGTATTTCCCCCCTTTACTCTCACACATTTTTACTCAGGTATAGTAAATAGTAGTGGTCGGTTTTCTATGTTTAATTACGTGCTTTTGAGTTGGTAGAATTCCTGTGTGTTGGCAATCCAAGGGGACGAACATTACTACATTGCAGCCCACATTCCCTTGTTATGACCACACATTGCCACCTCGCCTCACCTCACCTCGCCTCGCCTCGCATCACCTTGCCTCACCTAATCTCAACTCACTCACATCACCTCATCTCACCTTACCTTGCTTCACCTAACCTCTCATCACCTCACCTCGTGACTGTATACAAAATCACACACGACACAGACACGACACAACAGAAACAACACAGGCACAACACATATGACAGGTACGACATAGATACAACACATATAACAGACATAAAACAGACACACCACATATAATAACAGACACAACACATCAGAAACAACACAGACACGACACATAATAATAAGATTAGTGACAGTGGCGAGGCGTGAGTTATGACATTGGTGGCAGCGGTGGGATCAAAGGGTGAGAGACCACTGCCCCATAATATCTCTCATGTTCCCACCCCTCCTAACCTTCACTCACTCAACCCCCCCTCTCTCTCTCCTTTCACTCACTCAACCCCCCCCCTCTCTCTCTCTCTCCGTTCACTCACTCAACCCCCCACCCCTCTCTCTCTCCTTTCACTCACTCGACCCTTCCTCTCTCCTTTCCCTCACTCAATCCACTCAACCCCTCCTCTCCCTCATTCAACCCCCTCTCCTCCTAACACTCACTCGTTCAATGCCCTCAGCTCCTATCCTGCACTCAACTCATTCTCATCTTTTCCCACACTCAACCCACTCTGATCAATGCCACTTATTTAATGTTTTTTCGTGCCCCCATTCCTCCTATCCCTCAGTCAACCCACTCTCTGCACTACAATGTAAAGTCTTTCGTGTCCCCTACCCTTCTAGCCCTCACTCAACCCCCTCGTGTCCCTCCCCAACCCTTCTAGCCCTCACTCAACTTCCTCGTGTCCCTCCCCAACCTTTCTAGCCCTCACTCAACCCCCTCGTGTCCCTCCCCAACCCTTCTAGCCCTCACTCAACCTCCTCGTGTCCCTCCCCAACCCTTCTAGCCCTCACTCAACCCCCTCGTGTCCCTCCCCAACCCTTCTAGCCCTCACTCAACCTCCTCGTGTCCCTCCCCAACCCTTCTAGCCCTCACTCAACCCCCTCGTGTCCCTCCCCAACCCTTCTAGCCCTCACTCAACCTCCTCGTGTCCCTCCCCTTCCTGACCCACCACACCCAATCCCTTCCCCTGTAACTGGCTGCTGCTCCACCTCCTTCATTTATGCATTGCGAGGGCTGGTGGGTCCTGGGAAGAGCGTGCCACAGGGGCTTGACGCTACTGGTGGGGGAGGGAAGGAAAAGGATTATTGCCAAGTTGCCAAAAGACCTTATATAATAATTGCTGTTGTATTATTGCCAGTTACCAAAGTTACCAAAAGATCTTATATAATAATCATTGTTGTATTATTGCCAAGTTACCAAAATACCTTATATAATTATGGTATATGAAGTATTACCAAATTATCAAATAACCCTCCATCATATTATTATAGTTGTATTATTGTCAGGTCAGGATGAGGTGGTAATCGTTTGTGTTTCTCATTATATTTTCATTTGATTGCTTTTCATGATGTTGTATAATTTGCATATTCATCTGTGTTATTTCATTATGTAAATCTCTTTCTCATATCATTCCTTATTTACATCGTCTTCATTATATTACTGGAGCTACAAGAGAGAGAGAGAGAGAGAGAGAGAGAGAGAGAGAGAGAGAGAGAGAAGAGAGTGTGTGTGTGTGTATGTGTGTGTGTGTTTGTGTGTGTGCGTGTGTGTGTGTGTGTGAGAGAGAGAGAGAGAGAGAGAGAGAGAGAGAGAGAGACAGAAAGTGTGTGTGTGTATGTGTATGTGTATGTGTGAGAGAGTGGGAGGGAGAGAGACACACGAGAACTTTAAATTGCGACTGTACAATAAATGCTCACCGCTTTCACTACAGGCTCGTGACTCTACCTCAGTATATATGGTGATGCATTTATCGCTGGGGCTCAAACTGGCACACACTGATGATGCCAATGACAGAGTTGGTGACAATGACTAGCGAGGGATGAGAATGGTGGCACTGGCGAAAGGAGGGGTTGTGGGGGGGGGGGAGAGGTAGAGCATTGGGGAAGGGGTTGGGGTGGGAAGTGGGTGGATGTTGTGGGGGGTTTGAGGATGGGTGGATGGGTAATGGTTGGGGATGGGTGAGTGTGATGGGGGTGGAGGTTTGTGAGGTGGGAAGTGGCTGGGTGGGTACTTTAATGTGGAGATTGTGGGATGGATGGATGGATGGATGGATGGATAGGAAAGGGTTGGGGATGGATGGATGGATGGATGGATGGATAGGAAAGGGTTGGGGATGGATGGATGGAAGGATGGGTGGATAAGAAAGGGATGGGGATGGATGGATGGAAGGATATGATGTTATAAGTGGGTGAGATTGGTGAGTGTGTTGTTAAATTTAGGATATGGGTGAAGAGGGAATGATAAAATGGGGTTATAGATGGACAAGAGAACGGGGTAATTGAGGGTGAGAGACGAGGGAGAAAGGGAGTGGGTGTGGATAAGGATTGAAAAGGAGTTTGAGTGTTCGGTGAAAAAAAGGAGGGAATGGGAGAGGAATGGGAGAGGAATGGGAGAGGAATGCAGAAGAGTGGGATGGTAGGGAGTGTTGTGTGATAGAGGGAAGGAGTAAGGGACTGTTTTGGAGGGAGTGGAGGGGAAGGAGTGTTGGGTGATAGCAAAGAGGGAGAGGGGAAGGGAGAGAGGGAAGGTAGGGACTGTTGGGTGATAGTAAAGAGGGAGAGGGGAAGGGAGAGAGGGAAGGTAGGGAGTGTTGGGTGATAGGGGGAGGGAGTGAGGGACAATTTTGGAGGGAGTGGAGGGAAGAACTGTTGGGTGATAGCATAAAGGGAGGGAGGGAGGGGTTAGAGAGTTAGAGGACAGAGAGAGGGAGAGGGTAAGGGAGGTGAGGGGTATTGGAGGGAGTGGGGGGGAGGGGGAGGGGGTAGTAGTAGGTAGAGGGGTACTCGTTGAATTTATTTGAGTGTAAATGGAATGGAATGGTAGTTGGTGACGAGGTTGGCCCATTTGTTGTTATTGTTGTTGTTTTTGTTGTTATATTCTAGTTGTTGTTTTGTTGTTGTTGTTGTTATATTCTTGTTGTTTTGTTGTTGTTGTTATATTCTTGTTGTTTTGTTGTTGTTGTTATATTCTTGTTATTTTGTTGTTGTTATTGTTTGTATTATTTTGTTGTTTTTGTTGTATAGTGTATTAACGATATAATAATGAAGATATATAAATACTATATTATTATCAATATATATATAAATATATAATTTTATTATCAACAATACCCCAGTCCAGCTTCGAGGTAATTCTAGACTTTGGTGTTGTTATTATTAATTAAGGAGACATTACAGTTCTGATATTCTGGATTAACTTGATGCCTCCAAAGTATGTCAGGAAACGGGACCAGACTAAGAAAAATAATGGTAGCCTGTTGCTTCGAATAGTTTGGATGAATCATTTACTCCAGATTTACCAACACTGTATTTACTACCCCTTTAAAGAGAGGAGTCCCCAACCTTCACTCCCCCCCCCCCCCCCTGTATCGTCGGGTATACGAGGCTGACTACACCATGACAACAATAGTGTGTGATGGAGACTCGAGTTATTATACTCCTAAATAAGATTATATCTGTCACATATTTACTAACAACAATTTAGTCCATAGATAATAAACTAAAAGCTAAAAAAAAACTTGTTATTTTATACCTTCATGTATTAATATTCCTAAGGGAGGAACTAATACCTTTTCTTTCTCCCTTTACTCTCTATGGGAAAAGTTATGAGTCAAATGGGGTCAGTAGGTCACATGGGCATTGCTTTAAACTGGTGAGTGTAATTGGTGAGGCTGCATGGGTCAGATGTTGCCGGCAGTTAAAGAAGTTTGGATTGCACAGCATGTATTGCAATATATATATATATATATATATATATATATATATATATATATATATATATATATATATATATATATATATATATATATATATATATATATATATATATATATATATATATATATATATATATATAATTATAACCTCTTGTACTCTATCTATATAATAATCCTGTAACTAAACCTGCTCATAGAAACGTTTGTATCTTTGTAACTAACCAACATGTATCAGTATTTGTATATGTGTAATAATGTTGTGGTTGAACCTGCTTTTGTATCTGTGTTATTGTTTTATATTTTTCTCTCACTCTCTTTATTATCTGAACTTGCTTAAGGGACCCTGTGGTTGTGTGGGAGACCTGGTGGCTTCTGATTCCTCCTGACTATGCCACGAAACAAGCCTCTTTGATGTAGGGGGTGTTTCGTGGCAATGTTTGAAGGACTCACTAACCTCCAATATTCTCAGTACTGCAATCTCCTGTGGTCAGATTTAATGATTAATGATTCCCCCAAACTAAACTAGACTACACAAGAAATCCCATACTTTCATGTTAAAGTACTCTGTTTCCTGGAATAGTTTGGAGGAATCAGTAGCCCCCTCCCCTCCCCACACACACACACACATACACACACACTGGTGGTTCTAGGGATAGGGGGCGCTGCTCCCTCTGGTGGCCTTTGAGAGAAAGTCAAGAGGTGCTACTATTTCTGTTATATGTATTGTAGAGAATGTAAGGGGGCCATATCCCCTCTTAATAGCTATAGGAGGAGAAAGTAAGGGGTTGCTGCTCCCTGTGGTGGTAGTGATAGGAAGGGGGCGGCTCTCCCTCTTGTGTTGGTGGTGGTGGTGGTGATAGGAAGGGGGCGGCTCTCCCTCTTGTGGTGGTGGTGGTGGTGGTGATAGGAAGGGGGAGGCTCTCCCTCTTGTGGTGGTGGTGGTGTTGGTGGTGAGGAAGGCTGAGGTAAGGGAACCCGGCTACTTGTACGTCAAGTAATGTTATGGGACAAAACTCGAGCATGACTTAGTTCCTGCGTCTATTCGTGTGTGTGTGTGTGTGTGTTTGTGTGTGTTTGTGTGTGTGTGTGTTTGTGTGTGTGTGTGTTAGTGTGTGTGCATATGTTTGTGTGTGTGTGTGTGTGTGTTTCTGTGTGTGTGTGTGTGTGTGTATGTGTGTGTCAAGAAACAGGATACCATTTTTCTTCTCCGTCCACATCCTAATCCTTATATTCTTACTCATTCTTCTCATTTTCTCCCTTCTCCTCCTCCTCCTCCTCCTCCTCCTACTCCTCCTCCTCCTCCTTTTCTACTTCCCCTTCCTTCTCCTCCTGCTCATCTTCCTCGTCTTCCTAATTTCCTAACAGGAGAACAGCAGCTGGGACTTTAGACGTGAGTGGACTGACTGTCTCCTTGGACTGTCAGACTCACTCACTCACTCACTCACTCACTCACTCACTCACTCACTCACTCACTCACTCACTCACTCACTCACTCACTCACTCACTCACTCACTCACTCACTCACTCACTCACTCACTCTCAGTCTACTTTTACACTCTTGCTGTCACTCGTTCAGACGTGTGTAAATGGTAAGTGGTAGTGTGTGTTCATGTTAGTGGTAGTGTGTAAATGTGTAAATGGTAATAGTAGTGTGTGCTCATGTTAGTGGTAGTATGTACAGTTGCTAAAAAAGGTATTGCGACAAATCTTGATGGAACTTTAACCTAATAGTAATATCCACAACTATTTGTAGGGACTATAAGCATGTATAACAGAAGGAAATATACATATCCTTCTGTAATACATACTTATAATCCCTACAAACAACTATGGACATGAATATATTTAATGTTGTATCAATAGTTGTCGCAATACCTTTCTTGGCAACTGTACAGTCATGATAGTGTGTACATGGAATAGTATACATGGTGGTGTACACTAGATAATATGTACTGTACAGGGTAGTATGTACAGTATATGGTTGTGTGTGTACATTGTTGTGTGTACATAGTAAGCACTGAGAGTACCAAGAGAAGGGTTAGAGGAAGTAAAGGGCTATGAAATATTTATTGGACTCATTTGAAGGAGGAGGAGGATAGAGAGGGAGAGAAAGGAGAAATAATGTAGAAGGGTAGAGAAAGGGAGAGAACGGGAGAGAAGAAGAGAAAGGGAGAGAAAGGAGAAATACTGTAGAGGAGAAGAGTAAGGAGAAATAATTTAGAGGAGAAGAGAAATGGAGAGAAAGGAGAAAGAGTAGGGTAGAGACAGATGGATTTAAAAGCTGGTATTCTCCTTGGTGTAAATTTGATCATCCTTACTTTTCTCACTGAACTTACCTTCCCTTCCCTTCCCTTCCCTTCCCTTCCCTTCCCTTCCCTTCCCTTCCCTTCTCTTCTCTTCTCTTTCTTTCTCTTCCTTTCTCTTCAATTTTTCCCTTCCCTTCTCTTCTTCCCTTCCCTTCTCTTCTTCCCTTCCCTTCTTCCCTACTCTTTTTCTCTTAGCTTCTCTTTCTTACCTTCCTTTCCCTCCATATATAAGCTAGTCAGTAATTAATATATTCTGTGTGTCCCTCCTTCCCTTCCTTCTATTAGGAGTCAAAGACGTTTTCAAATATTTTTTTAACCTTCCCTCCCCTCATCCCCTACCACTTCCCCTTCCCCTTCCCCTTCCCCCTCTTCCCTCTCCCCCTCCCCTTCCCCTTCCCCCTCTTCATCTCTTCTCCTTCTCCTTCCCCTCCCCCTCTCTTCCCCTCCCCCTCCCCCTCTCTTCCCCTTCCCATCCTCCGTTTATGAGTAAGAGATATTAATATTTTTTTCCTCAAGTGCCCCTTCCCCCTAAAGTGGTCGGTCCCAGCCCTTGGAAATATAGAAAGGTTGAAATTAAAAAAGTTTACCTCAACCCCACCCGTAGTCTCTCTCTCTCTCTCTCTCTCTCTCTCTCTCTCTCTCTCTCTCTCTCTCTTATTTATATATATATATATATATATATATATATATATATATATATATATATATCTTATATATCACCACCACCACAATCACTTTATCTTCCTTGCTACTTTTATCAATACATCTAGTATTATCATCACCACTACCATCACTACCACTACCACCACCGCCACTACTACTACCACCACCACCACTACTACTACCACCACCACTACTACTACCACCACCACCACTACTACTACCACCACCACTACTACTACCACCACCACTACCACCACCACCACCACTACCACCACCACCACTACTACTACCACCACCACTACTACTACCACCACCACTACTACTACCACCACCACTACTACTACCACCACCACTACTACTACCATCACCACTACCACCACCACCACCACTACCACCACCATTACCTACCAAACTTACCCCCACTGACTGACGGTCTTCCCAAGTTGTCAGAAGAAAAGGTTTGACATCTGGTAAGAAAAAAAATGTCCTCACGTCAAACTAATTTATTCCTCTTGGCTTCTGTCTCTGTCCTTCTATATTAATTTCTCCAGACCTAAGAGGAGTAGTAATATTTGTGGTACATACATTGGAGGGCGTTGATTCCTCCAAAGAGTATAAGCCAGGAAACAAGACCAGAATAACCCTAATAATAATAATAATAATATATGTAGTCTGTTGCTTGGAAACGAGATCAGATAAATAATAATAATAATAATAATAATAATAATAATAATAATAATAATAATAATAATAATAATAATAATAATAATAATAATAATAATAATAATAATAATAATAATAATAATAATAATAATAATAATAATAATAATAATAATAATAATAATAATAATAATAATAATAATAATAATAATAATAATAATAATATTAATATTAATATTAATATTAATATTATTATAGAAGGTCTGTTGCTTGGAATAGGTTGGAGGAATCAATTACTCCAGATTTACCAACAACAACAACAACATTGACTGTCCTTTCTTTCTTCATAATCTGTGTTTACGTTTGAATTCCTCGTTTACATTAATTCGCTTCTTTTTCTTTCCCACTGTCTCTCGTCTTTTTCTTTTTCTTCTCCTCTTTTTCTTTTTCTTCTCCTCTTTTTCTTTTTCTTCTCCTCTTTTTCCCTTTCTTCTCTCCTTTTTCTTTTTCTTTTCTTCTCTTCACCTCACTTCCCCAGCCTAAAACCAGCCCTTATATTCTCTTTTCTCTTCTCTCCTCTCCTCTCCTCTCCTCTCCTCTCCTCTCCTCTCCTCTCCTCTCCTCTCCTCTCCTCTCCTCTCCTCTCCTCTCCTCTCCTCTCCTCTCCTCTCCTCTCCTCTCCTCTCCTCTCCTCTCCTCTCCTCTCCTCTCCTCTCCTCTCCTCTCCTCTCTTCTTCCAAGCCTCCCAGCGTCCTAGGTACCCCCTTATCCACCCCCACCCCCCACCCCCACCCCCCAGCGGGAGGTCACGGAGCAAGTGTAATTTAATCAGGTAGTTGCCCCCCCATTCCCTCTACCCCCCCCCACCCACCGCCCCCCCTAACCCCCCCCCACCCCCTCAAACCCCCACCCACATATTTCACAGCACGAGTTACGAGCTTGTCCCCCCCCCCACTCCACACACACACACACACACACACACACACACACACACACACACACACACACACTCCAGTACTAGTTATATGTGTGTGTGTGTGTGTGTGTGTGTGTGTGTGTGTGTGTGTGTGTGTGTGCTTGATCCTCTCTAAACTTCTCCAGTCAGTACCTGTATGTGTGTGTGTGTGTGTGTGTGTGTGTGTGTGTGTGTGTGTGTGTGTGTACTAAGAAGCAAACTCCTATAGGATATAATATTATAAGAAGAAAATGATTGGTACAAGGAACTTGCAACTAAAAAAAAAAAATTATACAAGGGAAAAAAAGAGACTAAAATGCATAACACTAAAAAAAAAAAAAAAAAAAAAAAAATGGAAGAGATAAAAGGGGCGAGATTCTTTGAAGAGACGCCGAGGAGGAGATAACGCTGAGAGATAAGAAGGATGAAAGGTGTGATAGGCCTCCCAAATACCGAGATAAAAGTGAGAGAGAGAGAGAGAGATAGATAGATAGATAGATAGATAGATAGATAGATGGATAGATATATAGATAGATAAATGGATAGATGGATAGATGGATAAATGGATAAATGGATAGAGAGATAGATAGAGAGATAGAGAGATAGATAGATAGATAGATAGATAAATAGATGGATAAAGAGAGCTAGAGAGAGATAGAGAGATAGAGAGAATTTACTGGACTGTTGGGGCTGGAGGGAGAAAAGAAGAAGGGAGTAAGAGTTTAATGGAGAGATGGAGAGAAAAATAGTTAAAGTAAGATAGAGGAGAACAGGAAAGATAACAGAGGAAGGAAGGGACAGAGGGAGAGAGAAAAATAAAAAATGTATAAAGAGATAGAAAGAAGAAATGGCATGGAAAGGAGAAAGGAGGTGGTTAAGAAAATATAATACACACACACACACACACACACACACACACACACACACACACACACACACACACAGAAGACCAGAGATAGGCTAGAATAATAGGAGACACTAATATTGCATGCTCCAGTGAACATGAGCAAAGGTGATGGTGGTGATGATGGTGGTGGTGGTGATGGTGGTGATGGTGGTGGTGGTGGTGATGGTGGTGATGGTGGTGGTAGTAGTGTTGGTGATGGTGGTGGTGGTGGTAGTGGAGGGGATATTGGTAGTGTTGATAATGATAATGGTAGTGGTGGTGGAAGGGGAAAGTGGTAGTGGAGATAATAATGAAGTGGTAGTAGTGATGGTGATGGTGATGGTGATGGTGATGGTGATGGTGATGGTGATGGTGATGGTGAGTGTAGTTATCTTAATATCAATGTATATATAATCAGCTAAGGACCCTGTTATCGTGTAGTAGACCTTGGTTGGATGCTTCTGATTCCTCCTGACTATGCCACGAAACAAGCTCCTTCAATATAGATGGTGTTTCCTGGCAATGTTTGAAGGACTCGCTAATCTCCAATTTTCTGACTACATCACATCCATGGTCCCTTAAATATTGTCTCTTCTATGGTCGATATTGGATTATATTTTATTTATTTTATTCCATTGTACCATAGGCCAAAATAATTAATTCCTTCACACACACACTGTTGTTTTTTTAAGGTTATAGAAAATGTAAGACTACGTAACTACCATACAACATTATTATTATTAAGTTTGTTATTTTTTAAGATTATAGAAAATGTAAGACTACGTAACTGCCATACAACATTATTATTATTAGGTTTGTTGTTTTTTAAGGTTATAGAAAATGTAAAGAACAACATCAACAACAATAACAATACCAACAACAACAACAATAACATCAACTGCCATACAACATTATTATTTGGTGTGTTGTTTTCTAAGGTTATAGAAAATGTAATAGTACGTAACTGCCATACAACATTATTATTATTATTAGGTTTGTTGTTTTGGTAATCACCGAGTCACTTGGTAGGACCATTCATTGCAGTACTTCCACAATTTTATAGCCTGTGTAAGAATTAATTTAGCCAACCGTACAACACATTATAAATTGATATAGTTTATGATTGATTCCTCCAGAGTATGTCAGGAAAACGTCTTGTACCTCAATGAAATATAATAGGAAGAAAGAGTCTTATTCGTGATACAAAAATCTGAGTTGTCCTTCAATTTGACAAACGTATAATGACACCCATATGAGTTTGTCTGTGTGTGTGTGTGTGTGTGTGTGTGTGTGTGTGTGTGTGTGTGTGTGTGTGTGTGTGTGTGTGTGTGTGTGTGTGTGTGTTGT
>JAWZYT010006456.1:0-12500 GCA_034508575.1 Petrolisthes manimaculis | reverse complement strand
TGTATTATGTGTGTGTGCCATGTGTTTGTGTGAGTGTGTGTGTGTGCGTGTCCGTGTCTATGTCATGTGAGTATGTGTTTGTGTATATGAGTGTGTGCCATGTGAGTATGTGTTTGTGTATGTGAGTGTGTGCCATGAGTATGTAAGTATATGTGATTGTGTGCATGTGTGTGTGTGTGTGACTAGCTATACTGAAGTGGTCTGTTTACTGTATTAGTTGGAGGAATCTGTAGGCTCCTTCCGATTAGCTGAAAAATATCCTATACTTTGATATCACAACCCTCCAACCAATAGCTTGTGTTTGTTATTGTTACGTACAACTTTTAGCTAGCTATAGTTAACGTGGCATGTATTAATTAAGTAAATATTTTTAGTGTTTAGTGTTATATCAGACTAGAAAAAAATAGTGTCATTCATTATTGGTATTATATTTTGACTAACTCCAAAGGAATTTCATTATGTCACAGAAAAATGACTGATGATCAATATTTAATGCTGTTTGGACGTGATGTTTTTCCCTGGCATCCCCGACTTTTGACTTTCACCAATACTAATCCCAGACAAGTTTTATATTCAGATGAGGTGGGTTATCACTGGCACTCATGAGTCAGGTGTACATAGGAAAGTCAGATAGTTGTACACAGGAGAGTCAGATAGTCTTCACAGGTGTACACAGGAAAGTCAGATAGGTGTACAAAGGAGAGTCAGATAAGTACACAGGAAACTCAGATAGTGTACAAAGACGAGTCATGTGTTTGCTACTGGTTGACAGGAGTGAGGGGAGGGAGGGAAGGTAGGGGTGGGTCAGGTATTACACATCGTATACATAATGACTGCAAATGACCTAACATGAAATATAGAGTAGCCGTGTGATTTTGTCTGAATACTTTACATTAAAAGAACACAGACAGTGACTGCATGTGAGGGGTGGTGGTGGTAGGTGATGGGAAACTACTTCATTATCTCTCTCTCTCTCTCTCTCTCTCTCTCTCTCTCTCTCTCTCTCTCTCTCTCTCTCTCTCTCTCTCTCTCAGCTATGCTATGAAACAGATCCCCTATTGGCCTATTAGTAACATTAAGATCGTCTATTGTTTCGTGGCATGGTTAGGAGGAATCAGAAGCCTCCAATTTTTTTTTTTTTTTTTATACACGATCACAGGGTCCTTAAAGGGAGACTATATTCTTCTTGGTAACTGTATGGAAGGCAACTGTATCCTCCTAACTATAGCAGGAAACAGCTCCTCCATTAAAGTAACAATGGGGTTATCTGTTTCCTGGCATAGTTTGGAGAAATCACAGACCTTCAAATTTACCAACAAATATCATCTCCCCCTTAAAGTGGTAATTCCCTTTTGGCACATTGGAGTGCCTTGATTCCTCCAAAGTATGCCAGGAAACAGTGAACAAACATAACAGTGAACAAAAATAATTATGTTATGTTGCTTGAAATTGATTGGAGGATTCAGTTGCTCCACATTTCCTAACACAAAACTTCCCCCTTAAAGTCACTTATGGGAATCGATATTGTTTTTATATTATTTTTTTATTTATCTTTTTTTTTTTATTATAGTAGGGATCTATAATTCAATTTGATGGTAATTTGGCCTCAATCTCCACTTCCAGTAAATTCACTTCGACAGTTGATAACATAATATCGTGTCACCACCAATTTGATTACCAAATTCCCAGTTGCTTTGCTTTTTGTTTTTTTTTCCCTTAAATATATTTGATTTTGTCTGATAACTCGAAATGAGATTTAGTGAATTAGTAATACATTTTCATTCCTACACACCAACCAAGATGAAAGTATATAACTGTTAGTGAATGAAGGTGTATTAATCACTCCACTTAACTGTTTATGTATGTATGTGGGTAACTTCTCTATCTTCTTTATCTTACCTCGTCTATGGTTGTATGTATGTGATGTATTATTGTTGTTATTACTGATGGAGGAGTTAGTAGGGGTTGTAGTACCCTTGGTCTATACGTTGGAGTGTGCATACAGATTCATTGTTCCCTGACTGTAGTACATATACGTGGTACTCGGAACTCACTCTGGCTGTTTTCTTGTACTTGGAAATATGTATTGTGTGCGTGTGTGTGTGTGTTTATGTTTTTATTTCCCACCTGGCGAAAATTCATCTGCTCCCTTTAATATATATATATGTATATATTCCAATGTTCATTTCTTACAGATAAAGACACTTGTTTAAAGTGTGGTGTAATATATCTTAATTAGGATTACATAAAATGGACAAGCTAAGTAATTTAATTATGAAAGTCAATACATTTTCCTCAGATTAAAAAATGCACTACAGCGTTACTCAGAACACCTTGAAACACTCTGAATGGAAGATTGACGACTCTTTGAATTCTTACTGAACGGCAATACATTCTCTTTAAGGTGGGTGATACTGGTACATTAGAGCGCCTTGATTCCTCCATAGTATGCCAAAAAGTAGGACCAGATTAACAAACCTAATGGTGTCCTGTTGCTTGGAATAATTTGTAGGAATCAGTTGCTCCAAATTTACCAACATTGTATTTAACTTCATAATCGAGTTTGTAATCACAAAGCCCTCAGCTACTGAAACACAAACAATAGATCACCGTTTACAGACACACATATAAAGAAATAAACAGTCTCGGGGTTATAAGACAGACAGACAGACACCCATGGCAGCCGTCAGATGTTACTTTATTCATACACTGAGGTAAAGGTTCCTGCCCCAGTGCATGTCGTCCATCAGTCAGTATAGCCTTCAGTGTGTCAACCTAAATCTTACCTTCTCTTCTGTAGGGGTCGTTGGTGTGGGATGCAGATTTTTTTTTTTTTTTTTTTTTTTTTCGGAATCGTCACTTGTCGGTCTGCTCGTTACTCATCACATTCACACATTTTAACTCCACCGTCCTCTGGTCAGTATGTGGTCTGGTCTCCTCTGTCGTCCAACTTGTTCTCAGAGGGTTTTTTTTAGATCATCCTCGATTCTGAACGGAGAGCAAATATGACCCCCTGCAGATTGGAAGGTGAAGGACGGAGAGTGAATGATATATAATTTTATAGGTGCTTGTATGGCTGCTGTGGTTATAGAAGGTAAATACTGTAGTGAAGTGAGAGTTTGGTAGTTATTAGGGCAGATAGGAGAAGTCATAATAATGATGGTATTATCAAACTTTTTCTTCGTTGTAAAATCTCTTCGTCGATCAATTCTCATTATTTTACAATGCAATAATAGTAACGAAAAGTATCTTCGTCGAAAATAAAGTTTGTTTATGTAAAGATGTTTAATAAAGATGTTTAATCAGGGGTAGGTTAAGTAAGGATATTAAATAAGACAGGTCAAGACTTAGTCAAGGTTAGGATTGGTAAAGGATATTTTATAAAGAAGGTCAAGTCAAAATTAGGATTGGTAAAGGATATTTTATAAGACAGGTCAAGTCAGGGTTTGGTTAGGTTAGGTTAGGTTAGGTTAGGTTAGATTTATAAGTCAGGGGTAGGTTAAGTTAGGTTAGGTTAGGTTTAGTTAGGTTCATAAGTCAGAAGTAGGTTACGTAAATATGTTATATAAGTCAGGGGTAGGTTAGGTTAAGTTAGGCTAGGTTTATAAATCAGAGGTAGGTTAGAAAAAGATGCTAAATAAGACAGGGTTTGACCTAGTGCTGATGTTGAGGTGGAATATTCAAGGTGAAGGTGTTGGTGTTGGTGTTGTTGTTGATGTTGATGACTGGGGAGTGAAGTGTACCAACAAGGGGTGACCTCTGGCGGTGATCCCTGGTGACTTGTACTTGTGTTCTCCCACACCGACTCAACAACAAACTTGGGCTCCAATGTAGTTTCTTTTATTTTACAGGTTATTATTATTATTGCTATTATTATTATTATTATTATTATTGTTATTATTGTTATTATTAATATTATTATTATTATTATTATTATTATTATTATTATTATTATTATTATTATTATTATTATTATTATTATTATTATTATTATTATTATTATTGTTATTGTTATTGTTATTGATGTTGTTGTTATTATTTCTTTTTTCATACGAGTTGTCCAGACCGACGTAACTATCAATCTTTGTGTCTTTAGATGGTTTCTGTGATGTTGTTGTGAGGTTAATTGGAGGCTACTGATTCCATTAACGGACCCTGTGATGTAGTCAGAAAATTGGAGATAAACGAGTCCTTCAAATATTGCCACGAAACTATATGGATGAAGCTTGTTTCGTGGCATAGTCAGGAGGAATCAGAAGTCCCCAATTATTGTACATGTTCACAGGGTCCTTAAGGGGGTATAGTATACTTTTGGTGGTACACATTAGAGCACCTTGATTCCTCCAAAGTATGCCAAGAAACAGGACTAAATGAACAAAAATAATGGTGTTCTGTTGCTTGGAATAGTTTGGAGGAATAAGTTGCTCCAGATTTACCAACACTGTACTAATTCCCTTAAACTGTGCAACGAAATAAACTATCTAGGCTGCACGTGTTTCTTGTCATGGTGTGGAGGAAACAGTTGCCTTCAATTCAGCGATAATATCTTTTGGTAAATCTGGAGCAACTGATTCTTCCACGCTCTTCCAAGCAACAAGGTCACCATTAATTTTGTTCATCTAGTTCTGTTTAGGAGGAATCAAGGTGACTATACCACCATTGCAGCTTCAGTCTGAGTGTTTTAGGTAGATGCAATCATCCCATCTGGAGGCTGTGTTGCATGTACAGTCAGTAAAAAAAGTATTGGTACCACCCTTACCTTGAAATAAACTATAATTATCCTTAGGGGAGTTCCCATACTTTTTTTTGCCGACTGTACATATATGGATATGAAGGACAGTTAGCACGTTGACTCCATATGTTATCTACCTTTAATTAACTGCAAACCTGAGGAAGAAAGGTGATGTTAGATGGTGTGTGTGTGTGTGTGTGTGTGGCCGTTCCTGTAGTGTTTTGTTTCCATCACTCATTGGGTTAGGTTAGGTTAGGTGAGGGCTGAGACAAACATTTCGCACGTCGGCAGTTCGTTCGTCATTGGATTGCTTAAGGGAGTATATAGTACAATAATGTTATGTAAATATAAAGTACCGTACTTGATTCCTCCAAACTATTCCCAGCAACAGAACAAACACCCTTATTTTTGTGCATTTGTTTTTTGGAGCCAAACAAGGCATTCCAAATATACCTACAGTGTATTACCCCCTCAACCTGGCTTAATCCTGTACACATATACGAGTAGTAGCGCCACGACTAATCCAGCAGAGCAGCTCATGACGACCGTGTCTCTGCAATGCAACCGAATAAGAATTGGCTGATGTGAGTGGTCGGTATAAGGCCAATCCGGAGTTGTCCAGAACCGTATAGAGGTATTAGGAATTAATATGGTACCTGATACACTTGAGGATACACTCTTGTTCGATTCCAGTGTCGCATGGAATATTCCAGTCCAGTTTGTGAGAAGACCCCTATTTCATCCAGCCTTGTCCACACGTCTGTAGGCACATGTCCAGACCAAAGCAAACCAAAGTTTCGCCGACTTAAGGGACCCCGTGATGCAGTATGGAAATTGGAGGTTAGCGAGTCCTTAAAACATTGCCACGAAATACCAGCTATATTGAAGGAGCTTGTTTTGTGGCATAATCAGGAGGAATAAGAAGCCACCAAGTTTCATACACGATCATAGGGTCCTTAACTATTGACAGACGGGGTGACGAAATTTGCATACTTTTTGCCGACTAAAAACAGAGGAAATACCTCTATGGAACTCAGGCATAGTGACGAACAATACAGGTTAAATGAGCCGAGGAGCAATTTAACAATGGGTTTTAGAGCGTTTGAAAGGTGTGCACCAAGGCTCTTTAATGGATTGCCATTAAATGTCTGGAGTAGTGAAAATTGCATTATTTTAAAGAAAAGATTGAAAACACATCTGTTGGCTGAGTGTTACGACATGGATGATATGAGCATTATAAGTGATTATAGTGTTTAATAAGATTGATGGAAGTCCTGTGGAGCACCATCTGCTGGTGGAGCGGGACATAGAATATCTAACAAACAAGTAACAAGTAAACAAGAAATATTTGTAAAATGTAAACACTACTGAGGTCCAATGGTGAAAACACTATATAGAGTAACACATAAACAACAACAGCTAGAGTCATCAATAACATACCATATACTTGGACAAAACTATGTTCTAAAACGTCACATTATAATCCCATCGCAATGGTTATCGTATTTCTTTTTTTTATTATTATTATACAGTATTCGCATAAAAAAAATTTACTTGTGGGTATTCATCTTGCGTTTCCACAACCTTCATCCTTCACTTCGACTCACGTATTCCCCACAATTGATGAAGGAATATTGTACTGCACAGCTTATGATAAAGTAAATCCGTTTCAGACGAGGCTGGAGTGTACCGTATCTCAAACCAAAACTTTACACCAAGACTTAATTTTTATATTTGTAATACTCGCTCATTACTCGTACATTCCTTTGTAAACATAATACAATGCATGACGAATTATACAATCCAGTATATACACAACTCTGCAATTTATAAACACTGACATGTTCTATACTCAAAACGTGCATCGCAGGTCATCTTACATAGAAAGGAATCAGTGGTTTTCACAAAGTTAAAAAAAAAAAAAAAAAAAAAAAAAAAAAAAATAATAATAATAATAATAATAATAATAATAACAACAACAACAATAGACTATAGTGAAATCTGGTCATTTTCCGCTGCCACTCAGTCAAGAAGAAGCAAATAGATCCTGGAAACGGAGGATAATAGACGGAGGAAATGGTTACTATAGCGTGATAGATGATAATTATATACATGTGTTCACGGCAAAGTCCATTAACAATCAAATAGACCAATTAGTAAGGGTTAATTCGTAAGGGTTAGTTAAGGGGGATTAAGGGTGTATATAGCATAGCACATTGTTTTGGGTGGTAAATCTGGAGCAACTGAATGATTCCTCCAAACTACTCCAGGCAACAGGATGCCATTATTTTTCTTCATCTGGGTCTGTTTCCTGACATACTTTGGAGGAATCAAGGCACTCCTATCTATCAAAAGTATACTGTACCTTTAATTATTGTGTATACTGTTATTTTAAGGACCCTGTGATGTATAGTCAGAAAATTGGAGGTAAATGAGTCCTTCATATATTGCCACGAAACACACACACACACACACACACACACACACACACACCTCTATGGAAGGAGCTTGTTTGTTTCGTGGTATGGTCAGGAGGAATCTGAAGCCTCCAATTCTCATACACGATCATTGTGTCCTTAAAGAGAAATATGTGAAAGTCTGAGAGAATAATTTTATGTTCTCTCTCTCTCTCTCTCTCTCTCTCTCTCTCTCTCTCTCTCTCTCTCTCTCTCTCTCTCTCTGGTAGGTGAAATTGAGGAGATATATTTTTTTGTATGTTTGTTTGTATTTTGTTATTCTCTATTACTGTTTATGGAAGATTTGTCATTTTAGGAGCTTGTGTGTGTGTGTGCGTTCTTTCCTAGTGTTATTTTAGTAGTGTGTGTGTGTGTGTGTTTTTTCCTAATGTTATTGTAGTAGCGTTTTTGTGTTTTTTTCCTAGTGTTATTGTAGTAGCATGTGTGTGTGTGTGTGTGTTCTTTCCTAGTGTTATTGTAGTAGCGTGTGTGTGTGTGTGTGTGTGTGTGCCATCAGATGACCTCGGACCAGGCAGATAGATAAGTGACTTGTTATCTGTTTTGATGGTGTGTCACTGTCCTATAACTCCTTCCTATCCCCCACTCCATCCCTTCCTCACCACTCCCACTCTCACTCCATCCCTTCCTCACCACTCCCACTCTCACTCCATCCCTCCCTCTCACTCTCTCACTCTATTACTATTCCTTTTCACTCTCACTCTATTATTATTTCTCCCCACTTTCACTCACACTCCGTCACCACTCCTTCCCACCCTCACTACTCACTCTATTACTATTCCTTCCCACTCTTCCTCCATCACTCTCTCTCACTCCATCCCTCTCTCTCACTCTGTCACAATTCTTTCCCACTCACACTACCTTACTACCTTCTACCCACTCTCACTCTATCTATCCCTCTCACTATCATTTCCTCCCTCTCACACTCTTACCATTCTTTTCAACTCTTCCTCCATCCCTCCCACACTTCCTTACTACATCCTCAAAGAAGTTAGGTGTGCTGCTCAGATTCCGTGCAAACTTCACCCCCACACAGTTGTTGTCTCTGTACAGGGGTCTCATCCGCCCCTGTATGGAGTATGGCTCTCATGTGTGGGGGGGGATCAACCTTCACAACACTACTGGACAAAGTGGAATCAAAGGCCTTTCGTCTCATCAACTCTCCTCCTCTTACTGATTCTCTACAACCTCTTTCTCGTCGCCGCAATGTTGCATCACGTTCTCTCTTCTATCGCTATTACACTGGACATTGCTCTTCTGAACTCTCTCAATGTATGCTTCCTCCCCTCAGGAAAGCATGCAACACTCGCCAAGCCTCTCGTTCTCACCCCTTTTCTGTCCAACTCCCTAATGCAAGAGTTAACCGGTACTCTCAGTCTTTGATATACACAACTGGTCAACTCTGGAACACTGTACCATCATGCATCTTTCCACCTTACTATGACTTATGTACCTTCAAACGCAATGTGTGTCTAGGCATCTCGAACGATATTGGATATGATTTTGGACTATGCCTATAATTTTATTACTATTCTTTCCCACTCTCACTCTATTCATCCCTCTCACTCTCATTCCCTTACACTTTGTCCTAATTCACAACACACACACACACACACACTTAGGGCTGTATTCCTCGTCACTGAAGCTTTATTTTGATTAATTTTAACATTCAGTACTACTAATTCACACACACATACACACTTAGGGCTGTATTCCAAGTCACTGAAGTCTTTTTATTATTTTTTTTAACATTCAGAAACCCATACACATAAAAGATAGACCGTCGTGTGAAGAAACAGTCATCATCGAGTTATGGTTTGTTTAAGGGACCCTGTGTTGTATAGTCAGTAAATTAAATGAAACTCCTTCAACTATTATCACGAAACATCACCTATAAAGAAGGAGCTTGTTTCGTGGCGTAGTCAGGAGGAATCAGCAGACACCTCCAATTTTCTTTCATACACGATCACAGGGTCCATTATTTTTAGGGGGAAATGTTGTGTGTTGGTAAATCTGGAGCAACTGCTGAATCCTCCAAACTATACCAAGCAACAGAACACACCATTATTATTATTATATATTTTTTTTCTCTCTTCTGGTTCTTGTTTCCTGGCATACTTTGGAGGAATTATGGCACTCCAATTTAACTAAAATTAATTTGCTATAAAAAAATTAATATGTATATATGTTTGCTTGTTTGTGAAGATTATGATGTATGTATGTATGCTAATTATGTTTGCTTGTGAAAATTATGATGTATGTATGTATGCTATGTATATTTGTTTGTGAAGATTATGATATATGTATGTTTGTTTTTATGTTTGTTTGTTTACCTTTTGGTGCTGAGTGACATGCACTTTATGCATTATATCATATTTTCACTTTGGTTATGTCTAGGTTGTGTGTGAGTTTGTATTTACCTTAAACTCACTCACTTTCTGTCTCATTCTCTCTCTATGTCTGTCTCTCTGTCATCTTACTTTGTTTCTATCTCTCTTTCTCATTTTACTCTTTGTTCTCTCTCTCTCTCTCATTCTCACTTTGCCTCCCTCTCATTCCCTGTATTCCAACTCTACCTCTCATTCCCATGTTTTACTTATTTGTCTCCCTCTCACTCCCTCATTCCTCTCCATTCCCACTCTGTTATTCCCTTTTCTTCAACTTGCCTCCCTCTAACTTACTCATTCCTTTCCATTCCCACTCACTCTTCCCTCTCATTCTCTCTTCCTGTGCTTGCTGGCTTTCTTCTTTCTCCCTCCCACTCGCCCACTCTCTCCCACTCTCCCTCAAACCCACTCCCTCCCTCACAACCTTCCTCCCTTCTCCCATCCCTTCCCTTCCACCCTTTACCACCCTCTCCCTCCCTCCCCTACCACCACCAACACACACACACACACACCCCTTCCGTGCCCTTCTCTGATCCCCCTCCCCTCCCCTCCCCTTCCCCAACCACACCCCTCTCCCCCAATACCCCCCCTACCCCCCTCACCAACACCGTCCACTCACTAACTTATTCAAGGCCTCTCTCTCTCTCTCTCTCTCTCTCTCTCTCTCTCTCTCTCTCTCTCTCTCTCTCTTACCGTGCCTAGACTCTCTATCTCTCTATCATCATATTACCTAATCTCTCTCTCTCTCTCTCTCTCTCTCTCTCTCTCCTATGCTGGAAAGTTTATTACTTCTCTTTCTCTCTCTCTCTCCAGGAAGGTTTATTATTTCTTTCATTCTCTCTCTCTCTCTCTCTCTCTCTCTCTCTCTCTCTCTCTCTCTCTCTCTCTCTCTCTCTCTCTCTCTCTCATCTTTAATTTTTATGCCTTATCTCGTTCTTTTTGTCTTTTTGCTCCCTCTTTCTCTCCCTCTCCCTCCTCTCTCATCCATTCCCTATTCCCTCTTGCATTCATTTTTTTTATTCTGTTCTTGTTTGCTCATTTCTCTTCCATTCCTTCATTTCTCTTCTATTTTCCTTCATTCCTCTCTTTTGCTTTTCATATTCCTTCCATTCGTTCCCTCCCACATTTTATTATTATGATTATTATTATTATTATGATTATTATTATGATTATTATGATTATTATTATTATTATTATTATTATTATTATTATTATTATTATTATTATTCTCTGTCTTCCCCATCCTTCCATTTTCCTCCACCTTTCCTTTGTTTATTCTCCATTTTATCTATCTCCCTCTTTCGTAAACACTGGGCTGTTCTCACCTGCTTTTTATTACGTGTATTTTAGAGTTGTTTATTTACAGTAATAGTTTTTCTGCCATATTTTTCTATTTTCTTTTTCTTTCATTTATTCGTACTTTATCTCATCTATTTCTATCTATCAACTTTTTTTTTAACACTTTCTCATTCGTGTATTCCTATTTAGTTTTCAATTTCAGTAATAGTTTTCTGCCATATATTTCTATTTTCTTTATTAATGGTTTATCTCATCTACTTCTATCTATCACCTTTATTTTTTAATACGTTTCTTTCTCATTAGTGTTTTCCTATTTAGTTTTCAATGTTCAGTAATAATTATTTTCCATAGTCTTCTATTTTATTTCATTTACAATAATCTATACTAATATTACCACGGCGCTTGTGTCTCTCAGTCAATCTATCTGTTGGTCTTTCTATTCGTCTGGCCTCAACCATTAAACAACACAGGGGCTGTAATGGTAAAATGGTCCACCTTGGGTCTCTTGGCATTAGGTGTGGAATGGGTGGTGTGGACTCTTATTAGAATCATACTGCATCTGGAGGGCTGCTATAAAACTCTACGGACGGTTCACGACACTTTACGCGATTCTGTTAGTCGAAAATACAGAGAAATAGTTGTTATTTTGTCCTTAATCACATTGAAAAAATATATACATAACCATTATTATGCACTCACACTTGTTAAACATAAACACAGAATATTATTATTATTATTATTATTATTATTATTATTATTATTATTATTGTAGAAGTGCTAGTGTCAATTCAGAACTCCATTTATAAAGTATAGAATAGAAGGTGTGAGTAAATATTATCAATGAAATAAGATGCTGAAGTTATTATTTTTTTTTTTTGTTATGTTTGTCCAGCGTGATAAAACAAACTCATTCATTTGACAATACTGCGCAGGTGCCACATCTACAACCATGGATTATCAGCTTAAAATAAATAATATAAATAACAACAAAAACACTTATATTATATCCTGTTTTCTTCCATAATCTTGTTTACTATGGCTTTCTTTTTTCCTGTTTGTGTTTCCTGTTATTATTACTATTTTCTTTTTAGTATTTCTTTTTTTTCGTGTTGAGTATTGGTATATATTTAGTTAAGGACCCTGTACGAGAATTGATGGCTTCTGATTCCTCCTGACTATGAAACAAAACAAGCTCCTTCCATATAGGTGGTGTTTTGTGGCAATATTAGGAGGACTCATTTATCCTCATTGAATTTTCTTACTACATCACAGGGTCCCTTAAGGTGGTAATTATTTTTTGGTATATTGGAGTGCTTTGATTCCTTCAAAGTATGCTAGGAATCAGGACCATAAGAGAAATAATAATGGTGTTCTGTTGCTTGGAATAGTTTGAAGGATTCAGTTGCCCCAGAATTACCAACACAAAACTGTCCTCTTAACATAGGCTGAATTCCCTTACCGAGGTCCATGATCAGCACACACACACACACACACACACATGTATATTGTAGATAAATTGCCTGTCGTCTATTTCGTTACTTCCCAATTAACAAAGCAATTTTCTTCGTTATCTTATCTTCCATTACTTCCTTTTTCCATTTATTATTT
>JAWZYT010006455.1:2500-31835 GCA_034508575.1 Petrolisthes manimaculis | reverse complement strand
TCTTTTATTAATATTATTGGTATTATTATTATTGCTATTATTAATATTATTGGTATAATTATTATTATTTTTGTAGGAATAGCTGTATTATATCTCGTGCCATCAACAACAACACAAGTGGCTGGTGTGTTTGTTTACAAGTAAGGGAGTCAGCTGATCCCTGGGTATCATCACTGAGCAGCATCGAGGGGGGAAGGTTGGGAGGGGGAGTCTTCTTGTTTTTCCCGCCAAATATGTTGTTCCGCCAAAACCCGCGACGCGACACGTTTTCACCAATATTTTTTCACTTGTAAGGATATCCACCAGGTTCATGTTCGTGTTGTTGTTGTGGTGGGGGTGAGGGTTGTTGTTGTTGTTATTTGTTGTGGTGTTGTTGATGTTTGTGTTGTTGTTGTAGGCTACTGATTCCTCCATGCCTGACGGGAAACAAGTAGAATAATAATAATGGTGTGTTTCTGTATATTTTTGGAGTGTTGGGATGGGTTGGGTTTGGGTTGGGTTGTCTCCTGCAGTTCACAGACACTACTCATATGAAACTTCACCTTTAAGCCCCCAGTCTGGTTCGTGTGGGGGGTCGAGTGAGGGGGAGATGGAGGAGGAGGGGTGGGGGGAGACAGAGGGGGTGAGATAGAGGTGGGGGTGTGGGGGCAGATAGAGGAAAAGGAGGAGGGGAGATAGAGGAAAAGAAGGAAAACAAATGTAGATAAGGAGGGAAGAGGAGGGAGAGAAGAGGAGGATTTGAGGGGAGGGAAGATGGAGGGAGAAAAGAGGAGCTGTTGGGGGAAAGAAAAAAGAAAGATTGTAGAGAAAGAAATGAAGAAAGAGAAGGTTATTAAAGATGTGAAAAGGGAAGAGAGGATTAGGAGAAGAGAAAATATAGAGAAAGGAAGAAGGAAGAGAAATAGGAGAAGGCAAAGAAATAGAAAATGAAGATATTGGGGAAAGAAGAAGGAAAGATGAGAAGGAAGAAGAGATGAATGGGAGAAGGAGAAAGGACCAAAAGAAAATAAAGAAAGGTAGGAAGGATAATATAGAAGAGAAGTGAAAAAAGGAGTATATGTAGAGAGAGAGAGAGGAGGAGAGAGAGAGAGAGAGAGAGAGAGAGAGAGAGAGATGTACACACATTCACTTTCTCTCTATGACGTGAAAGTGAGATAAAGTGGATGAAAGAAGGGGAGTGAATGATACGAGTGGTGGGGTGATGAAGGAAGGGAGAGGGGAAAAGTGGAGGTACGGAGAGGGGTAGAGTGGAGGGGGGAAGAGTGGAGTGTGGGAGAGGGAAAAGAGAGTGGAGTGTGGGAGAGGGAAAAGAGTGGAGTGTAGGAGAGGGGAAAAAGAGTGGAGTGTAGGAGAGGGGTAGAGTGAAAGGGAGGGAGAGGGGAAAAAAAGTGGAGTGTGGGAGAGTGGAGGGAGGGAGAGGGGAAAGAGAGTGGAGTGTAAGAGAGGGGGAAAAGAGTGGAGTGTGGGAGAGTGGAGGGAGAGGGAAAGAAGAAGAGTGGAGGAAGGGAGAGGGGTAGAGTGAAAGGGAGGGAGAGGGGAAAAAGAGTGGATGGAGGGAGAGGGGGAAAAAGAGTGGAGTGGGAGAAGGGAAGAGTGGAGTGTGGGTGGATTGACGTGAATGGAAGGGTCGATGAGAGTAAGGTAAAATGGAGGTAAGAAAAGGGGAAGGAGAGGTGAAAGAGGGGAGGGGAAAGTGAAGTGAAGGAGGTGAAGAGGGAGAGAGGGGGTTGAGGTGAAAGAGGTGGGGAGAGGGTTGAGGTGAAGGAAGGAGGGAGGTGTGTGTGTGTGTGTACGTAGTAGATGTGTATGTAGATAATGTTTACGTGAGAGGGAAGGCGTATGAGTGTGAGCCTAAGTAGGTAGATAGATAGGTAGGTAGGTAGATGAATAGGTAGGTAGATAACGTGAGTGGGTAGGTAGGAAGGTAGGTAGGTATCAGATAGGATGGTAGGAAGTAAGGGTAGGTAGATACATAGGTAGGTAAGAAGATAGGTAATGTAGGTAGGTTGGTAGGTAGACAGGCAGGAAGGTAGGTAGGTATGGTAATGTAGGTAGATAGATATAGATATATACAGTAGATGGATGGATAGGCAGGTAGGTAGATAAATAGGTTAATAGATGGATAGGTAGGCAGGTAGCTAGGTAGGAAGATCTATGTAGGTAGGTATAGGTGCATGGAGGTAGTATATAACTCCATAGGTACAAGTGGGTAGATAGTGTGTGTGTGTGTGTGTGTGTGTGTGTGTGTGTATGAGGTAGGTAATATTTAATGCGTAGTGGTGTAATGAAAAGCGTATGTATGTAGGTGTAAAGGAAGGGTACACACACACAGAGAGAGAGAGAGAGAGAGAGAGAGAGAGAGAGAGAGAGAGAGAGAGAGAGAGTGGGGGGTTATGCGCGCACCGTCTCTTTCTCTCTTTCAGTCTGTGGAGAGAGAGAGGAGGGGGAGATATGCACACACATTCTCTTTCTCTCTTTTTGGGCGGAGAGAGAGAGAGAGGATACGCAGACATTCACTTTCTCTCTTTCTGTCTGTGTGTATGTAGAGAGAGAGAGAGGGGATATACACACAATCCCTTTCTCTCTTTCTCTGTGTGTGTGTGTGTAGAGAGAGAGAATACGCACACACACATCCTTTTTCTCTCTTTTATTTTTTATAATTTTGTACGTGTGTGTGTGGAGAGAGAGAGAGAGAGAGAGAGAGAGAGAGAGAGAGAGAGAGAGAGAGAGAGAGAGAGAGAGAGAGAGAGAGAGAGAATATACGCACACACACATTCCCTTTCTCTCTCTCTCTTTTATTTTTTATCATTTTGTACGTGTGTGTGTGTGTGTAGAAAGAGAGAAATACGCACACATACATTCCCTTTCTCTCTCTCTCTTTTATTTTTTATTATTTTGTACGTGTGTGTGTGTGTGTGTGTAGGTCGATACGAGTACGGGGTCCACGGGGAGTGAAGTAGGTCAGGAGAGCTAGGCTACCTATTATTGATTATGTGTCAACCTACTCACTCACTCACCTGCGTGCGCACATACACACACACACATATACACCTTCACGCTTACACACGCCAAGCCACGCCACGCCTCCTACCACCGCCACCACACACACACACACGCGCGCGCGCATATGTACAGACACGACCAAAAGTTTTACTATTTGATTTCTACAGTATTAGGTGAAATAAAGGTAAATAGGTAAGAAAAGATAGAAAGGAAGGTAGGTAGGTAGGAAAGGTAGGTGGGTAGGAAAGGAAAGGAAGGAAAAGGTAAGGTAGGTCGATAGGTAGGTAGGAAGGAAGGAAGGAAAGGTAGGTTGGTAGGAAAGGAAAGAAAAGGAATGGTAGGTAGGAAAGGAAAGAAAAGGAATGGTAGGTAGGTAGGAAAGGAAAATTAGGTAGGAAGGAAGGTAGATTGGAGTGCCTTGATTCCTCCAAAGTATGCCAGGAAACAGGACCAGGTTAACAACAAATAATGGTGGTGTTGTTGTTGCTTGGAATAGTTTAGAAGAATCAGTTGCTCCAGATTTACCAACACTACATAAACACTTTTCCCTTAAACAATATCACTTTTGGTGGTCGTCGTTTCATTACACACACACACTCTCTCTCTCATACACACACACTCTCTCATACACACACACTCTCTCTCTCTCTCTCTCTCTCACACACACACACACACACACACTCTCTCTCATACACACACACTCTCTCACACACACACTCACTCTCTCTCTCCCTCTCACTCACACACTCTTTCTCTCTCACACACACTCTCTCTCTCCCTCTCACACACACACACTCTCTCTCACACACACACACAGCCCCACTTACAGTCACGTTCAAAGGTCGTGTTAGATAACTCTGACTTTCACAGGGTGGCCAAAAGTTTAAAAAAGGTAATAATAAATGTGTTGGTAAATCTGGAACTTATTGATTGATTCCTCCAAACTATTTCAAGCAAACAACAACAACAACAACAACAGACCACCATTAGTATTTGTTCATCTGGTCTTGTTTCCTGACATACTTTGGAGGAATCAAGGCACTCCAATCTACCTACCTACCTACCTTTCCTTTCTTACCTACCTTTCCTTCCTTCCTTCCTATTTATTTATTCTTAGATAATCCTATCTACTTGCTTTGGACGAATCAAGGCACTCCAATGTACCAAAAGTGTATTACCTCCCATTTAAAGTTGGAGAAGGAATCAAGGCACTCTGATGTAGTGTACAGTCGAGGGTAAATGTCTTGTCTCCCTCAGCGCTTTTTGAAGGATAATAATCAAACCAACACAGAATTACATAATTGAGGGAAAATTAGAAAACTAGTCTGTTTTTTTTTTTTTTTTTACGAGTTTGTGAAGCTTACATATTTCCATATTGTAACTTCATGACTTGACAGGTGTGACGACACGACTTTTGACGCCGGCTGTACATTAGGCCTACAACCCCATAAGTGTATTACCCCATTTAGTAAGAGACCCTGTGATATAGTCAGAAAATTGGAGGTAAATGAGTCCTTCAATTATTACCACGAAACACACACTCACACACATACCTATTGGGAGGGAGCGTGTGTTTCGTGGCAGTAATATAGTTAGAAAATTGGAGGTAAATGAGTCCTTCAAATATTACAACGAAACACACACACACATACACTGTACCTATTGGGAGGGAGCGTGTATGCGTTTCGTGGCATAGTCAGAAGTAATCATAAGTCTCCAATTAAGAACATGGGAGTGCTACTGATTCCTACAAACTCTCCTACAAAACATAATATTAAATCTTCCATTAGCTAACTGTAGGAAGTGATCTGTTTCCTGGTATAGTTTGGAGGAATCCGTAGTAATTTTTTTTCTAATTTATCCGGAAATGGTCCCCACAATACAGTCTCAGAGGTTATACAAGTGTGCTACCAAGAAACAAGGTTATAATTAGTGGTGGTTGTTGTAGTTTTAGTAGTAGTAGTGGTGGTGGTGGTAGTAATAGTATAATGGTGGTTGTTATTGTAGTTTTAGTAGTAGTGGTGGTGGTTGTCGTAGTTTTGTAGTAGTAATGGTGGTTGTTATTGTAGTTTTAGTAGTAGTAGTGGTTGTTATTGTAGTTTTAGTAGGTTGTAGTGGTTGTTGCTGTAGTTTTAGTAAGTGGTGGTTGATGTAGTAGTAGTAATGGTAGTTGTTATTACTGTTGTACTTAGTGGTAGTTTTGTAGTAGTAGTAAGTTCTGTGGTACATACATGTTTTAATTTGATAATACTGTAGTTTGGACCCAGACTATTAAATTTCTCAATATTTTAACTCATTATAGCCATTAATTTCAACCGTGACTTTTAAGAGAGTAATATACACGTTTGGTATATTGGAGTGCCTTGATTCCTCTAAAGTCTAAAGTATGCCAGGATACAGGACCAGATTAAGAGGGAAATTTTGTGTTGGTGGTGTGTGGTTGGTTGTTTGGGTTTGATTGGGTTAAGTTGGTTTGGGTTTGGTTGGGTTAAGTGGGTTTAAGTTTGTTTGAGTTTGGTTAGGTTTGGGTTTGGTTGGGTTAAGTTGGTTTGCTGTGGTTTGGTTTGGTTTGGTTGAGTTGCGTTGCGTTTCCTCCCAGTCGTTCAAAACACAAGCCCTACGACTGTCTTGTTCCCTGAATATACCGTGAGTGTGTGTGTGTATGTGTTGGCAGAGAATGTGTTTGTTGTTGTTGTTGTGGTGATGGCGTCTGTTGTTATCTTCATTGTAGGTCTTTGTGATGTGGTGATGTGTGGTTGTTGTTGTGATGGTGTGTGTGGTTGTTGTTGTGGTGGTGTGTGGTAGTGGTTGTTGTGGTGGTGTGGTAGTGGTTGTTGTGGTGGTGTGTGATTGTTATGGTGGTGTGTGATTGTTATGGTGATTGTTGTTGTTGTGGTGGTGGTGTGTGGTTGTTGTTGTGGTGGTGGTGATGTGTGGTTGTGGTGGTGACGTGTGGTTGTTGTAGTAATGGTGATGGTTGTGGTGGTGACGTGTGGTTGTTGTCGTCGTTGTGGTTGGAGTGATTTTACTCTACATAATATATCTAAGTTTGTACCCAAGGCTGCTGCAATGAATGAGATCTACTGTTAAAAGAGGGAGATTCTTTTGGGGAGTGAATACATTGGAGAGCTATTGAGTCCTCCTAACTATGCCACAAAACAGACTTCCCTCAATGTTACTATAATACTAAGGGAGGGGTCTGTTGTTTCGTGGGATAGTTTGGAGGAATCGAAGACTTTCAAATTCACACACAAAAAAAGATAACCTTCCTTTATTAATTTATGTGAAGCGTGACGGTACTAAGTAAAGGTTTAGTAGTAGTAGTAGTAGTAGTAGTAGTAGCAGCAGCAGAAGTTTAGTAGTAGTGGTGGTGGTGGCAGTGTTGGAAAATAGGTCCAGAGTGTGACGTCAACTTTAGTGGGTCAAGCAGGGACTGGGGGGAGTAGAGGGGGGATGGGAGAGGAGGGGGGAGAAGAGCAGGAGGGAGTGGAGTGGGGGTGGGGGATGGGAGAGGAGGGGGGAGAGCAGGAGGGAGTGGAGGGGGAAGAGAGCAAGAGGGAGTGGAAGGGGGGGGGGGAGAAGAGTGGAGGGGTGGTGGTGGATGGGAGAGGTGGGGGAGAGCGAGAGGAGGGAGTGGAGGGGGGAGAGCAAGAGGGAGTGGAGGAAAGGAGAGGGGAGAAATGAAGTAAAGTTGGGGTGGGATGAGGAAGGATAGAGAGAAGTAATGGGGAATGTATTAAAGAGGGGAATGGTGATGTGTGTGTGTATGGGGGGGGGGATGCAAGGAGGAGAGGGGAGGGGGAATGATGATGTGTGTGTGTGTGGGGGGGTTACAAGAAGGGGTACTGAGGAGGGAGAGGGAGTGGGGGGGAGTAGGGAGTGGGAAGTGCTGAATTAGAGAGAGAGAGAGAGAGAGAGAGAGAGAGAGAGAGAGAGAGAGAGATAGCATATGAGTACACTACATAAATACAACTCTGCTTCAACACTCCTTGTACTATTATATAGGTGTGTACTAAAATAATCCTCCTCAAAGGTGTTAAAAGTACATACAGTGTTGGTAAATCTGGAGCAACTGATTCCTCCAAACTATTCCAAGCAACAGGTTACCATTGTTTGTATTCATCTGGTCCTGTTTCCTGGCATACTTTGGAGGAATCAGCAGGGCGCTCCAATGTACTAAAAGAGTATACCATCTCGTTTATACAGTGTACTAAACGGCCTTGGTTGTACTACAGTTACAGATAGAACCTTGGTTGTTGTTGTGGCCATGTACTGTACTAAAATAGCACATCTTTTGAATGCAACTGAGGGCTACTGATTACTCCAAACTATGCCAGAGAACAGACAAGTAGGGGGTTGGTTTGTTGATGTTAATTAAGGGGTTGAGTTAGTTTGTGTGTATGTATGTACAGTATGTTTTTTTTTTTTTTTTTTTTTGTATGTGTGTGGGATGGGTATGTGTGGGTGTGTGCTGATTCCTCCAAAACTATGCTACTGAATTTATTTTTTATTTTTCATTCGTATGCAGAGTAAAACTGTGGTCTGTTTTATGTGAAGTGGTATCTCTCTCTCTCTCTCTCTCTCTCACACACACACACACACATACACATACACATACACAAAACTGTCCTTCTCACTCAACCTACATAGCTCTCTCTCTCTCTCTCTCTCTCTCTCTCTCTCTCTCTCTCACACACACACACACACACACACACACAAAACTGTCCTTCTCACTCTCAACCTACACAGCTCTCTCTCTCTCTCTCTCTCTCTCTCTCTCTCTCTCTCTCTCTCTCTCTCTCTCTCTCTCTCTCTCTCTCTCTCTCTCTCTCTCTCTCTACCAATCTGCTTATCCTTGCTAGAGAAAAAGTGTCTTCCAACTCCCCCACCTACACACATTCGTACCCTACCCCTGACCTGCCTCACTGTAACACTCACTGTGAAGCCCAACCAAATGTGAACACTAGTGGTTGTAGTATTGTTGTTGTTATTGATGTAATGGTGGTTATGGTGGTTTGGTTGGTAGCTTTTGGAGGTGTTATGAGGGAAAGGGAAGAGGAGGAGGGAAAGGAAGAGGAGGTGGAGGAGGGAAAGGGAGGAAAAGAGGAGGAGGAGTTGGTGGAGGAGGAGGGAATGGAAGAGGAGGTGGAGAGGTCATACATACACACACAAATCAATACCAACAATTTCAACCCAAGCACTGACCATCACCACCAGAGACACGTTGACATACAAACAGGCAAAAATAAATAAATAAAGTAAATAAATAAAATCTATATCGAATGCCATAATTATTAGTGTCATCAAATCTTTCTCTACTACCATTACTACTATCAACGTTTATTACTACTACTATTATTACTATCATTGTAATTACTATAAACACTATTATCATTGTCATTCATTACCACCATCTCCTCTGTTATTACTAATGCTACTATCAACGTAATCACTATCAACACCACTCTACCAAAAGCGTACGAAAAAATAAGTAAAGAACAATAATAATAATAATAACTAACAACAATAATAATAATAATAATAACTAACAACAATAATAATAATAATAATAACTAACAACAATAATAATAATAATAATAACTAACAACAATAATAATAATAATAATTAACAACAATAATAATAACTAACAATAATAATAATAATAATAAAAACTAAAACAATAAAAAAAATAATAATAATAATATGTCCGTCTTAAAATAGCAGGAACTTAATATGAGCTATGCTACCCCGTTGATGTTCGTATATGGAAGAGTATAAACAACATCTCCATTCCCTACCACCAACAATGCAACCCACACCAAGAGTGATTGTGTGTGTGTGTGTGTGTTTGTATAATTATAAGATGATGGTAGCAGAAACTTTAAGTGGGTGCGGGAGTAGGGGACAGGCTTGGGGAGGGGGATGCGGGAATAGGGGGACAGGCTTGCAAACTTCTTCCATATAGTTGGTGTTTCGTGGCAATATTTGAAGGACTAGTTAATCTCCAATTTTCTGACTATATCACACACAGGTTCCATTAATAATAACCACTACTTCTGCAGACTCACTCACTCTTACACACACACACATATTCTCTCTCTCTCTCTCCAGATGTGGCATTACTGGAGGGGTGCCAGTGCCCCACGTGGCTATAGGGAGGGATTGAGAAGTGGGTGGGGGTGTGAGGGAGGGAGGAATGGAGTGAGGGTGACTGGAGAGAGGAATAGAGATAGGGAGAGATGGGTGGGTGAGGAATAGAGAGATGGATAATAATGGAGGAATAGAGAGAGGAGT
Source organism: Petrolisthes manimaculis (assembly GCA_034508575.1). Classification (NCBI taxonomy): domain Eukaryota; kingdom Metazoa; phylum Arthropoda; class Malacostraca; order Decapoda; family Porcellanidae; genus Petrolisthes; species Petrolisthes manimaculis. Next base: position 22,537 of record JAWZYT010006455.1, on the reverse strand, counting down.
GAGTGAGTGAGTTAGGATACGTGTGGTATGGGTCTGGGATTGGCAGGGTTCACGAGGTGTAAACACCAACTTGGCGTACCCAGGAAAATCGGATACATGGGTTGTGTGTGTGTTGGTTATTAAGGAGGGAACTGTTGTTGTTGTTGTTGTGTGTGTGTGTGTGTGTGTGTGTGTGTGTGTGTGTGTGTGTGTGTGTATGTGTATGTTGCTGTTATTACAAAGGAACTATTACTTGACTGTTGTTATTGTTACTAATATTAATATACTCTGATACTGTTGTTATTTTCACAGAGGTGGTTTTCTTATTACCTATATATAATAATGATGATAAAGAGTTACAAGTTATGCTATGTTATGTTATATTGTTGTTATTAATACCCAGGTCATTACCCACGCAGCAAACACACACACACACAGGGAAACTATGAATTTTCGTCAATTAATAATAATAATAATAAAAAAACACACACACACACACACACACTATACAAAAGAGATTCACTTGGAGGGCGAGAAAGGAACTATAGTGAGTCTCGTGGTCCATAAATCCCCCCTGGCCTAATTAATTAAGGACCCTGTGATTGTGTATGAGATTTGGAGACTTCTAATTCATCCAGACTATGGTACGAAACAAGCCCCTTCTATACTGTATATATAGTAGGCGGATGTTTCGTGGCAATATTTGAAGGACTCATTTACCTCCAATTTTTTTTACTTCATCACAGGGTCCCAAAATTTAAAGAGATCATTCATTTGTTTGGTGCGAATTCCATATAAGGCTACAGATTCCTCCAAACTATGCCAGAAAACCAACCAACCAACCAACCACTTCAATATACGAGTAGAGAGAGAATCTGTTTCCTTGCATTGCTCAGAGTGCTACGTTCACTCCAATAAAATTCGACCCTTTAGAGTTGATTTACCCCTCGTTAATTAAGTTGGGTAGGTCATTACACCAGACACACACACACACACACACACACACACACACACAGACAGACAGACACACAACAATGGGTTCAGAAATTACTGTATACTGCAATTATTAAGATGGTAGAGCGTGTGTGTGTGTGTGTGTGTTCTAGATTTACCAAGTGTACAAGTGTATGTGTAGATAATTTATCGGTGTGTGTGTGTGTGTGTTCGTTTTATGTCCTAAGTTGCCAGGCGTGTAGCTATTATAGGTAACATAAAATACTAAACAAAAGTTCGGTGATATATATATATACATAAATGATATACATAAGCATTTATCTATATTTTTTTGTGGGGTCAGACTGAAATATAATAAACAAAATCAATATCAATAAATAAAAAGTTAGGTTACATTAGACCGTGTGATGTAGTCAGAAAATTGGAGATAGACGAGTCCTTCAAATATTGCCAAGAAACAACACACACACACACACCTATAGAGAAGGAGCTTGTTGCCACCAAGTCTCATACACGATTACAGTGTTCTTAAAGGGAGATTGTCTAGTTGGTGAATTGGAAGGACTTTGATTCCTTTTAACTATGCCAGGAAACAGACTCCCTCAATGTTAATAACTACAACACTAGAGGATCTGTTGCATGGCATAGTTTGGAGGAATCACAAGCCTTCGAATCTCCCCTTAATTCTGTTGTACTATAATTTTAACATAATCTTCATTGAGGTTTATACAATTTTTAACCTCACTGTAGGATGGATGAATGGTATGGATGTGATAGTCTTGTTTTCTCTTTCCTACATCACCTAAGTAAGTTTATTAATTTTCTTATTTTTGGCGTAATGTGTGTGTGTGTGTGTGTGTGTGTGTGTTTATAGTGATAGGGTAATGTGTGTGTGTGTGTACAAACGTTGGAGTAATGAATGTGCAGTGTGAATGTACAATGCGTGTGTGTAGCGTAGAGAGAGAGAGAATGAATGTATGTGTGTAGTGTGTGTGGGTGTAGGGAGTGTGGGTGTGTAGAGAGAGAGAGAGAGAGAGAGAGAGAGAGAGAGAGAGAGAGAGAGAGAGAGAGAGAGAGCAGACTGAGTATTGATCAGGTAAAGGTGCCACGGTGACATGACTTGGCTGGATGGCTGGCTCTCTCTCTCTCTATATGTGTGTGTGTGTGTGTGTGTGTTATTCATTGTGCATATCTCTTCTTTGTTTGTGTGTGTGTGTGTGTGTTTTATTCAGTGTGTCTATCTCTTCTGTATGTGTGTGTGTGTCCTCATTCATTCAGCATGTGTGTACGAGTCATGTGTTTCTCATTCATTCGTTGGTGTGTGTGTGTGTGTGTGTGTGTGTGTGTGTGTGTGTGTGTGTGTGTGCCTCCTGCTTGACTCACTCAGCAGCATGTGTTTGTTATCTGTGTGTGCATGTGTGTGTATCTCATTCATTCAGTCTCTTTATATTTGTAGACACGTTCATACCACTTCACTATTCCTTCCTTCTTTCTTTTAAACACTCATTCCTACCTTCCCTCTCACTCACTCACTCAATTAATTCCCCCCCACACTATCTCATTATTATATTCTCGTCTTGTCTCATTGTGTGTGTGTGGATCATGCATATTGCCACTCATACTTGGCAAACCTCATAATATTAGTCTAAAAGGCTGTATCCGTTTTTGTTTATATATATGTATGTGTGTGTGTATACCCTTGTCTTTCGTTCTCTTTATTAAATCTATTTCTGTTCCCTTGTATAGGCTATACCTGTATGGCTTTCTCACTCTCTTTCTCACACATTTCTGTCTGTGTCTGTTGCTATTTCTGTGTCTCTCTTTGGTCATTCTCTTTACTTTGTTGTAATTTCTCTCTCTCTCTCTCTCTCTTTACTTTTTGTTGCTATTTCTGTCTGTCTGTCTTTAAGTCATTCTCCTTACTCGTACGTGGGTCTGTCTGTGTGTGTCTCTCTCTTTACACATTCCTTTGTCTCATTTCTGCCGTGTCCGTCTGTTTACTGTTGTTTTTTTTTGTTCTTATTGTGTGTCTGCCTACCAATTTCTTTTTATCTTTATCTGCCTGCCTGTAAAGCTAATTTCTATTTCTTTTTTCTAGCCAACCTGAGAGAGAGATAGAGAAGAGAGAGAGGAGAGAAGAGAGAGAGAGAAGAGAGAGATTTAATGTGTGTTTGTGTGTGCTTAAATGCCAGGTTTAAATAAATTAATATTATTTTTGTGATACGGTATGGGGCAGTGGAAAAGAAAATGGCTTCATACCTTTATAAAATAATAATGTGTGTTTGGGGGGACAATGAAAATATATATAAAACAAAACAATAACTTCATAGATAAATGGTGAATGAAGGTTTAATGAATGGTTAGAAATATTATGGTAGAAAAAAAAATAGTAATAGTTTTTATGAATGGTTAGAAATATTATGGTAGAAAAAATAAAATAGTAGTAGTTTTTGAATGGCTAGAAATATTATGGTAGAAAAAACTAAAATAGTAATAGTTTTTGTTGGAAATTAGAACTTCTAATAAAAAAATAAAAATAGTAGTGTGTGTGTGTGTGTTGGTGATGGTAGTACTAGCTGTGGTGGCAGTGTTGGCAGTGGTGTGTAAGAGCATGCGCAGTGGGTTCTCATCCCAGACAGACTGACCTACATTCCCCCATCCACACCTACTCTACGGCCTTGTGGTTAGACGTGGGGAGGAGGATGGAGGTTGAGAAGGGAAGGGGGAGGGAGAAAGGAGAAGAGTGGAGGGAGGAAGAGGGAGGGTGAAAGGAGAATAGTGTAGTGAGGAAGAGAATAGTGGAGTGAGGAAAAGAAGAGTGGAGGAAGGAGGTTGAGAAGGGGGAGGAGGAGGAGAAAGGAGAATAGTGGAGTGAGAAAGAGGCTGAAAAGGGAAGGAGGAGGAGGAGGTGGGAGCTGAGAAGAGTGGAGGAAGGAAGGGGAGAGGCAGGGAGGGAGAAGCTGAGAAAATTGGAGAAAGGAGGAAAAGAGAATAACAAAAAAGAGTAAGGGAAGGGTTTGAGAAGAGTGAAGTGAGACAGAGAAAAGGGGGAGTGAATGAGAGAGTATTAGAAGTGAGAGAGAAAAAAGAAGAGGGGAGAGTGAGAGAGAGTAATGAGGGGAGTGTGTGGGCTGGGTGACGAGGTTAAGAAAAATGGGGGAGGTGAAGGGAGGAATGAGAGAGAGAGAGAGAGAGAGAGAGCCCTTTCCCTCAAGCATACCACCACCCATCTTGCGTTAAATACACACATTAATGAGAGTCTGGCCAAGCTTCTATAAATAGCTCACAGCCACTTGTCCCCTACCCTACCCCACTCTCTACCCTCCCCTCCCCCCACTATCACCAACTTTCCCCTTCCCTTCCCCCACTACCACTAACTCCCCTTCCCTTCCCCCCTCTACCACCACCACTAACTCCTCTCCCCTTCCCTTCTCCTCCACCCCACCACCACTAACTTCCCTCCTCTTCCCCCCACCTTCTCTTTTCTCTGCCCAACTCCTATCTACTCCACCACCCCAACCCCTACTCCCTCTCCATCCCAGTGTCCTCCCCTCCCCTCCCCTATCCTACTCCACTCTTTAACCCCAACCTCCCTTAACCCCCTTCCCTCTCTTTTTCTCTTTACCTTCACCACTACATCTCATGAATACCACCTTCCTTATTCCTCTTTCTCTCTCTCCTAATTCCCTAACAATCATTCCTCCTTATCCCCTAATCAGGAGGAACCAGAGAACTTCCAATTCACCAACAACAAAAAATCTCAGACCCTTAACCTTTGGAGATTATATATATACAGTACATATAAACTTGTACTCCCCCCTACCCCCCCAAAAAAAAACCTATAATAATAATAAAACATTAACTATGATTTTTAAAGCTTAGTAACAGAATGCCTCCTTCGTTTGACCAAGACTACTTAATTTACAGTAGCCAAAAAGGGTATTGCAACAAATATTGATAGAACTTTAACCATAGTAATATCCACAACTATTTGTATATGGACTATAAGCATGTATAACAGAAGGAAATATACATATCCTTCTGTAATACATTCTTATAATATAGCATGTATAACAGAAGGAAATATACACATCCTTCTGTAATACATACTTATAATATAGCATGTATAACAGAAGGAAATATACACATCCTTCTGTAATACATACTTATAATATAGCATGTAAAACAGAAGGAAATATACATATCCTTCTGTAATACATACTTATAATTCCTACAAACAACTATGGACATTAATATATTTAATGTTGTATCAATAGTTGTCACAATACCTTTTCTGGCAACTGTACTTACTATGATGATGGTGACGTGTTGTTAGTTGTTGTTGTTGTGGAAGTGTAGCTGTAAATTCTTTGGTGTTGATTGTAGTAGCGATTAATTATTATGTAGTTCATTCATTACCACTGGACATCCTTTTTGCATACTGTACCTGTTAATTAAAGAAAAGAACACACCTTTGAGACATCCATGTAAATAATTCTCCGATGCACAATCAAATTTATCTGCCTTTATAAAAATTCCTTGGTACTCAAAGATTTCTCAAATTACTTCATTATAAAAATTCCCAGATACTTCGAATTAACTTCCCCTTTCAGTAATGGTACAACAACAGGCTGTATTAAAAACCTTGTGTGGTGTTGACGATGGCTTTGTAATATGTTTATGATGGAGTCATCGTACCGGTACCACACCATCGTATACACCATCAAAGTTCTTGAATATGATCTAACTTGTTTTTCCTTCTTTTTTTTTCAGGAAGGATCATTGGAACGGATTATACGATTGCTGATGGACTTCAAGGATTACAAGCTGTACTGAGAATGGTTGAACCCAGCACAGAACTTTAGGTTGTAATTCCCTTTTGGTACATTGGAGTGCCTTGATGCCTCCAAAGTATGCCAGGAAACAGGACCAAGTTAACAAAAATAATGGTGTTTTGTTAGTCCTTCAAGTAACATAAAAGTTATTGAATTCCTAGAGTACTTTTTTCAAACCTACACATGACATTTATGGGAATAATTGCCAGCTTCGAGTTGGAACAGTTTCAATAAAAACAAAAAAAGGGGATACTGATGAATATAACTATTTTTCAAAACTAACAACAATGTCTTAAAATGTTATAATTGTTTACCCATAAAACTTTAATTTTCTCTGATTACTTCATTTTCTTTCACATGTTCAAGGGATAGTATACTTTAGTACATACAATAAAGTGTCTTTGATTCCCCCTTAGTATGCCAGGAAAAGTGAACACATTAACAAAATAAATATTAGTGGTCTGTTGCCTGGAGGAATCGAATGTTCCATATTTTCCAGCACTGTACATAATATCCTCTTTACTCTCCAACTATGATAAAGGAGAGTTTTCAGTTTAATAATGTACAGTTGCCAAAAAAGGTATTGCAACAAATCTTCATAGAACTTTAACCATGGTAATATCCACAACTATTTTTAGGGACTATAAACATGTATAACAGAATGAAATATACATATCCTTCTGTAATACATACTTATAATCCCTACAAACAACTATGGACATTAATATATTTAATGTTGTATCAATAGTTGTCGCAATACCTTTTTTTGGCAACTGTACTTCTAATTGTAAACAAACGCAACAGGATAAAATAACACTAACCTTTAAAGGGAGAAACTTGTGGTCTAGTGAATCCTCCAATCTATGTCACAAAACATATTCCATATTTGTAACATTCTGGCACAGTCTGGAGGAATCAGTAGCTCTACAATCTGCTGAAAAGTAATGATGACCTTTTTAAAAAATTTGGTACAGCCACAATCAAATAACCACCGACACTTTCCTTCCATCGAGCAATTAAGTCGGTATCATATCAAAATATAATCATACAACACCTTACTCAACTTGACCCCCTCAACTCAACCCCTTCAATTATTATTATGAGGTGCTGCAAAATCATACACGTGTTGTTCTTTATTACCAAGATGGAAGGAAAGTGTTGGTGGATATTTAATTGTGGCTGTACAACAACACCTTGTAGTGGCAACCTATATGCTATAAATTATGAATACCATTGAACATATTCCAGGTTAGAGATATGCAATGTAATAAAAGAAATATGTCCTTTTCCAACACCAGAATTTTCTACTTATCAAAAGTATAATGCAATTTGAATAACTGCTGAACAGTGAGTCAAAATTTTATGATATGTTTGGATAATTCCATGTGGTCCAAGAGTTCATTCAATAAAACCTTACCACTGTGCAGGATAGGCTATCACTTGAATACTACTGTACTATTATTTCTTTTAACTGTAATCTTTAGGGATTGAGTACTGCACAATTAAATACTTGTGTAACCATACTCCTTAACAATAAAATACTGTTTTTATAAACCTATAGTTTCCTTTTACCATTAAAGTAATTTGACAGTAAATAAGGGAGTGGATTGGTAAATTATCCCACTGTAATGCAAGAGTACTGTACATGTACCTGCATTTTGTGGTGAACTGAACCTGTAGTGTACATGGTGTATCTATATGTTGGCATCAAGGTCAGGTTGATTATCACAGACTGTCAATGACTGAGACTCAAACACCTGTACTGTAACTTTGATAAAAAAAAATATCGGCACCATTTTAGTCTGAGACATTATGAAACGCTGACGATGATTAACTGGAAATGAAACACTACCGACTGAACCAGAGATGAATGTTACACATCTTATCAGACCCCAGAGTGTCGATAATTCTTTTATCAATGGTACATCACTTCTGCAGACAGTGATAGATAGGTTTTCAAATTTTGACCACTAGTACAGTACTCTCTGACCTTGGTGGCACCATAAAAATACACAATAATTATGTACTAAAGGTTCAGTGCATTACAAAATAATGCATGTACTGTATACTGTACAGTGAAAAAACTTGTCTAAAGGGTGCTGATGAAATACCTTTGATAATGTTCAGCACCTAACACACACCGTACACACAACATAAATATACTTCAACTAAACATAGATGGCATAAACACCAAAAAACAAGAACTCACACACTTCATTATACAACATAATAATACACATTGCCATCTTACAAGAAATAAAATTACACAACACAATCAAAACACCTTCATTCACAAATTTCACCACCATTAGACAGGACCGGGCCAACGGCAATGGCAGTGGACTCATCACCCTGGTAAATAAATCCTACATAGAAACCAGTGTGGAGATCAAATCCCTCCTCCCTCACCACGACACCACCACAGAATTACAAAGAATCAAAGTCCGCACTGGGAACATCATGGAGGTTGGTCAGAACCCTCGGCTCTGACCACCTTCCATAATAATCACCACAAAGACTAGAATCACCCCAACTGACCAGACACACATATACAAACTACAAAAGTGCCAACTGGGAAGATTTCACTACTGAAAAAGAATAACACTTTGAAACACTGAACAGTACACTCATCACAAACATCAACACTGCTGTAAAAAAACTTCAATACAATTATATATACAAAACAGACAAACAACACATCCCTAGAGGTACCAGAAGAAAAGAAAACCCCAACTTTACAACAGAAATTCAAGATCTCATCAGATAACAAGACACACTTAAACTCACATCCCCAACTCCTCTTACACAACACATCGTACACCAAATACACAAATAAACAACAAAATTAAAGAACAGAAAACACTAAACTGGCAAAGGTTTGACAACACACTTCATCACAAAACAAACCCCAGCAAACTCTACAAAACATAAAACAAACCCCAGCAAACTCTACAAAACACAAAACAGCATCACACTGTCCAACAGCAACACTACACAATCACATACAGCCATCATAACAACAGACACTATACCTTCTAATAAACAACCAGCAAACACACTCATCCAGCATTTTTCTCATGTAAGTCACCTTTACTCTCACCCTGAAAATTGACAAGTCATCAGACGTAGCACACATTTCCCTACTGACACTGACTAAGCACCTATTCATAAACTGTCAGACAAATTGCATAATCCACAATCTCAATCACTCATCTGCCTGTGGCTCTGACAACATCAGTAACAAACACCTCAAACACCTTGGACCACACAGCATACAAACACTAACTAATATAGCAAACTACAGCTACTCACACAACACAATACTGTACCCAACGTCTAGAAGCACAATTTACTCCTCCCGCCAGTGGACAGCCATAAAGGAATGGATTATAGTAACCAAGGTCTGGGAGAGAAATAAGTACCCAGGCAATTTCTCTAATCTCTCTCAACACCTCGGTAGCATGCAGTGCCTCCCTGGACATACCTGTGTATCACTGTTGTAAATAAATAAATAATAAAAATACAACTACAACAAATACAAACCTGGACAATAGCAGTGATGAAGAGCACACACAACAAACAGTCCAATAGCCTCCCCTTGTAGGTCCTCCTTCAAAGAATAGAAACTGCCTTAAGTGTAGATGGTCTCCTTGGCTTTTGACCTTACTGGTTACAACCCTTGACCACCTCCAGGCAACAGCTGTCCTCCACATTGTCATGGGGGTATTGGGTTAACAGTCAGTGTAGTTACTCACATCACAGCTGATCAATGGATTGGGTAGCCTTGTCCTACACTTTGTGTTTTCTGAAGACATTGTTCATGGTGTCACTGATTGGTTTGGTGTACACATGTAGTAGGATACCAAGGGTGACTGACCACAGCATCAAGATGACAGCACACTGCAATAAAACATGTCATTATTAAAACGAATGTATGAGAATAATCAGGAACACCACCATGATGGAGGTATTCTCCAATACTCTATCTATCTATCTATAGCTCTGACGCCTCGTTCCCTCCGGGAACTCCCCCGAAGGGGGTGGCCACGGCAGAAAAGTCTCCAGTCTACCCTGTTCCAACACTCCCTCCTTACTTGGTCCAGCCCTCCCCTCCCCCTCACGTTTCTCTCCTTCACATACTCTTCCACTCTGTTCTGCCATCTAACTGGTGGTCTGCCTCTCACACCACATCCCTCAACTTCACTTCCATACACCTTCTTTACAAACTCCTCACCTTGCATTCTCTCTACATGTCCAAACCACCTCAAAGTATTACGTTTCACTCTCTCAACCACTCCACACTCAATACCAATTGCCTTCTCACTCATACCACATCTCTTATACACACTCTCATTACTTTCTCCATCCCACATTGTCAGTCCACATGCACCTCTCAGATAACTCATTTCCACAGCACCTATTCTTGACTGATGAGCCCTACTCCATGTCCAGGTCTCCGACGCATACGTCAGTGTTGGCAAGATTATACTGTTCCTTAGTCCCCTTTTCACTTCCATACTCACACTTCTACCCTTCATTATCCTCCCCAGTGATCCTATGACCTGTCTACCCTTCACTGCTCTCTCCCTAATTTCTCCTTCCATACTTCCATGTTTACACATAACTGTCCCCAGGTACTTAAACTCATTCACTTCCTCCATCCTCTCACCCCTTAGGGTTATCTCACACTTCGTCCCAGTTGGTACTTCCACTCTGTAAGGTGTAGCAAAGTCAATCACTTCAGTTTCTGCTCTCTCAAACACCATCACTTTACTTTTACCCACATTCACCTTCAGTTTCCTTCGCTTACATACAGACTGAAATTCGTCCACCACTCTCTGCAACTCCCTTTCACTCTCAGCCATCAGCACAGTGTCATCTGCAAACAAACTTGCCGCCAAGGACCAATTTACTTCATTCAGCCTCAACTTCACCCCCAGACCATTCACTTTGGCTTTCATCTCTCTCATACACCCATCCATATATATATTGAACAACCATGGTGACATAACACATCCCTGTCTCAGCCCTACACTAATATTAAAACTCTCACTCAGAACACCCTCTACCCGCACACATGCTTTTGCATCTGCATAAAAAGCCTCAATACCTTTCAGTAGAGATCCCCCAACACCATATATTCTCAGCACCTCTGACATAGCTCTCCTATCAACCCTATCGTATGCCTTCTCCAAGTCCATGAAGGCAGCATACAACTTCTTACCCTTCCCTATATATTTCTCCACTATCGATTTTAGCGCAAATATCTGGTCCACACATCCTCTACCCTTTCTGAACCCTCCCTGTTCCTCACCAACTTTATTCCCTGTCACTTCCATCAGTCTCTCAGTTAGAACCTTTCCATACACCTTCCCCGGTACACTAAGAAGGCTTATTCCCCTATAACTACCACATTCCTCCTTACTCCCCTTCCCCTTATACAACGGTACAATACTAGCCCTCCTCCAATCCTCTGGCACCTCTCCCTGCCTCCAAGCCAATGTACATATAAGCAACATCCACTCCACCACTACCTCCCCCCCATACTTTAACATTTCAGCAGTTATCCCATCTACCCCCGGTGCCTTTCCCATCTTCAACTTGCCTATTGCTTTCCTAATCTCTTCCCTTCCTAATTCTCCCTGAGCATCCTGTCTTCTACTACCTGCCTCCATCCCCATGCATGTCACCACTGCCTCCCCTCCCGTCCCCTCATTCATCAAACGATCAAAATGCCTCTTCCACACTTCTCTCACTTCCTCACTTCTACTCACCGTAACTCCATCCTCTCTCTTCATTCTCACGCTACCAGACTTTCCTTCTCCTCTCTCTTTTTTTACCTCCTTCCAAAATAATTTCTTGTTCTCTCTAAACTTTTCACTTAGTTTCCTACCAAATTCCTCATCCACTCTCCTTTTACTCTCACTCACCATCCTCTTCACTTGTCTCTTACATGCATTATAATCTCTCTTCCATCTCTCTCTCACTTCTTCAGACACATTCCTTTGCAATGTTCTCCTATATGCTTTCCTTTTCTCATCTACAGCATCTTTCATTTCTTCCGTCCACCATGCACTCCCTTTCTTGCCCCTCTTCTGTGCCTTATAACCCACAACCCCTGCTGCTGTCTTCATCACTATATTCTTGAACATCTCATACGCATCATTCACTCCCACTCCCTCCCCCATACTCAGCCTTGCATCCTCCAGCATCTCACCCACCCTCCTCTTATAAACCTCTCCGTACTCAACATCATTCAATCTTCCATTTGCTACCTCCCTTTCATTCCCCCCTCTATCCTTCCTACCATACTCCCACTTTGCCCGGACCCTAATTCTCGCCAACACCGCATAGTGGTCAGAGCACTGGAACATGCCTCTTACCACTCTTGCATCCAACACATCTTTTCTCAGTCTTTCATCCACAGCTACATAATCAATCAGACTCATCTGCTCACCTCTTTCATCTCTCCTCTTCCAAGTGTACCTGTGGATCAGTTTGTGCTCGAAGCAGGTGTTGGCGAGGAACAACCCCGCCTCGGCACACAGATCCACCAGGCACTCACCATTCTCATTTATTCCATTCACACCCCACTTGCCTACTACACTTCCTCTTTTCTCATTCCCTACTTTCCCATTCATGTCTCCTATCATCACTATCCTCCTCCCACTCTCAAATATCCTCAGGCAGTCAATCAAATCATTCCAGAACTCTCTCATTTTCTCCTTTCCTACTTTGGTCTGCGCATTTACCGGAGCATATGCGCAGACCCAAGCATACTTAACAATCCCAATCTTTCCAGTCATCCATACTATTCTTGTACCCTTCCTTCCATGTCCATCTATTCCTTTCCACACCCTCCCAGACACCAACAATGCACATCTCCAATACTCAACTTTACAATACTAAAAGGAATATACTGTAAGCTTTCTTCATGCCTGCTTATGACTTTTCCCATTTTTAATTGTCATGTTATCCATGTTTGGCTTTTGTTTTTCTTCTCTCAACTTGTTGGTAATAAGCTTATTTCATTCTGAATAGGAGAAATATTTAAACCTACTTCTGTTTATGAATACGGTCACAACAATTTCAATATTCAAAAAATGGCATGAAGCCTATGGTACAAGAAGATAAATTTACATACCACAGTACTGTATGGGTGCAAAAATGTTAATGGATTCACCCAACATAAGACATCACTAACAATAGTATGACCACTAATAAAACCTTACTGATGACGGGTCTAGTTTATATTTACTTCTGTACTGTAACAACCTTCTCAGCTACATCACTCATATACTATACTGTACACTACTTTTCCTTACCCTTGTAGGTTAGATAGAATAGCAAACTCAGACAGCCTCGAAAGGACCAGTAGGTCTGTTGCTGTTTGAATGTCCTTTATAATCCTTTGTAATACTACCAATCAAATCTATTCTATACAAAATGTGCCTTCATCCACCAAATCTATATAAAAATAAAAACAAAGTGTACCTTCATTCACCAAATCTATATAAAAATAAAAACAAAGTGTACCTTCATTCACCAAATCAATTATAAAAGTAAAAACATAATGTGCTTACATCCACCAAATCAATTAAAAAAATAAAAATAAAATGTGCCTTCATTCACCAACTCAATCAAAAAATAAAAAATAAAATATGCCTACATCCACCCTACCCAACTAGACTCTAAAACTGTGTGTGAATATTGTACATCATTCTACACAACTGTCTGGTATCCTTGGCTTTGTGACATTTACTTTTTGCAAGCCATATCTGGAACTTTTGACACCACACAAGATGGGCTTAAGGACCTTGTGATCTTGTATGAGAATTGAAGGCTTCTGATTCCTCCTGACTAGGCCACAAAACAAGTTCCTTCCATATACTGTACTGTAAGTGGGGTTTCGTGGCAATATTTGAAGGACTCATTTACCTCCAATTTTCTGATTACATCACAGGGTCCCTTACACTACACAGTAATGTATCAATAATGAAAATTGTTTGTGTATGGAGTCATTGTACTGGTACCACACCATCGTATGCACCATGGATGTTCTTGAATATGGACCTTAGCATCATAACATCATTACTATAATTATCACTTCAAAACATACCCTCATCCGTTGAGCGAGGACACTGATAAAACCACCCAGTTTCCCGGAGGTAACTTGGGGATTTCATGCACAGAATTATATAGAAAGATTCCACAGCCGTGATGAAAACCAGCTTTCCATATTGGACGGGTCACTCTGGAGGACTCGTAGCACACCTCCCTCTTTCTTCACCTTCAGGAGATTGCCACATAACTTCTTCAGCCGTCAGCAGCTAGAAAAATTAGTGAAGAATTAGATAGGAAGAATACTATACAGATAATAACTACTGTATGATATTATATGGGGACATTGTTACACAGCATAGAGTCAACAACATCACATAATTTATAACAGTAAAGATGGACTGAGTGGAAAAGTCAGATGATATTGTACTGTACTGTACTTAAATAAAATTGTACTGTACTTTGATAATACTGTACTGTACTTTAATAATATATACTGTACTTTGATAATACTGTACTGTACTTTAATAATACTGTACTGTACTTTGATAATATGTACTGTGCAATACACCCCACATAGATTTTTAATCCATGTGGACAGATCTCGTCACATCCACTAGAAAGTAACCAGATCCTACAAAAATCTTTATTCTAGCCCTGTGAGGGATAACTAATATTCACAGAGAATAAAGTCAGCCCCTCTGGGCAATAGTAACTGGATTTTTTTTATTATGGGAAATTCCTCTCCTCATGGTAAAGTCAATAGTTCATGGATTTTATTAAGACGACCAATCGTGGGTGATTTGCAAATTCTCTTATATTTATAGGGGAAAAATTACACACATTTCTGTACAGTACTACCAGTAATTATGTACAACTTTTTCATTATGGTACTGCTTAATTAACTCGTCATAAATTGCATTAATTGGCCTTGTGGAGGATTTATGGCTACAGTAATGTAAAAAGTAAAGAATAGGATTGTTTTTATTTTTAGTGGAGGAGATTCCGTATTCTTCAGTTCTTTTCATTGAAGCTCACAGGTCTTACATCTGTAGTTTAAAAAAAATTGAGGGCCCTTACTGGAGCTTTATGAATTCTCCAAACTACTCCAGGCAACAGATTCTCAATTAGAAACACTGAAGGGTTCTGTGGCCTGGATTAGTTTGGAGGGTTCATAGAGCTCCAGTAAGGGCCCTCAAATTTTTTAAAACTGCAGGCCTTAGCATAAGACATTAATTTGTAGTGAAAATATATATAAATAATCCTTAGATTTTTATATGTACTGATAAATTTAATTGTACAACTGTCTTAGTAATAATGCATTTGGATAGATTCTACTGTACTTGTTTTAAATACAGTAACTGCAAGAATATAGAAAAAAATTAGTGATAGCAAGAAAAAAGGAAAAAGAAGGAAAGGAGGGACAGTAAACATGAAGGAAAAAAAAAGGAAAGGAGGGACAGTAAACACGATGAAAAAAGAAGGAAAGGAGGGACAGCAAGGAAGGAAAGGAGGGACAGTAAACATGAAGGAAAAAAAGAAAGGAGGGACAGCAAGGAAGAAGGAAAGGAGGGACAGTAAACATGAAGGAAAAAAAAGGAAAGGAGGGACAGTAAACACGAAGGAAAAAAGGAAAGGAGGGACAGCAAGGAAGGAAAGGAGGGACAGTAAACATGAAGGAAAAAAAGAAAGGAGGGACAGCAAGGAAGAAGGAAAGGAGGGACAGTAAACATGAAGGAAAAAAAGAAAGGAGGGACAGCAAGGAAGAAGGAAAGGAGGGACAGTAAACATGAAGGAAAAAAAGAAAGGAGGGACAGCAAGGAAGAAGGAAAGGAGGGACAGTAAACATGAAGGAAAAAAAGAAAGGAGGGACAGCAAGGAAGAAGGAAAGGAGGGACAGTAAACATGAAGGAAAAAAAGAAAGGAGGGACAGCAAGGAAGAAGGAAAGGAGGGACAGTAAACATGAAGGAAAAAAAGAAAGGAGGGACAGCAAGGAAGAAGGAAAGGAGGGACAGTAAACACGATGAAAACAGAAGGAAAGGAGGGACAGTAAACACTAAGGAAAAAAATAGGAAAGGAGGGACAGTAAACACGAAGGAAAAAAGAAGGAAAGGAGGGACAGTAAACACGAAGGAAAAAAAAAGGAAAGGAGGGACAGTAACACGAAGGAAAAAATGAAAGGAGAAAAAAAAATGAAAATAACATACATCAAAATAATAAAGTGACTCCCAAACAAAAAAAAATAAATAAAAAATGAAAATAATAACCAATCCATTAACTAATTAATGTCAAAATAATATAGTGATTTTTTTTATAGTGACGTCCATTATTCACTATACCTGTGGTAAAAAAACACAAGCTTAATTAAAAAATGAAAATAATAACCACACCATTAATTAATACGTTAGTTATAGTGACAGTCAATACTCACCAGTTATTAATGTAGGTGTTGGTGTGTATGGTGACCTCCACTGCTCACTATAACAGGGAAAAAAACAAGAAAAATATAATAATGGTGAAGGGAGAACTCGTGTGTACCTCCAGTCAAATATCCTCAAAGTCAAATGACGATCTAAGGTTCTAACTATGTAAATAATAAATGAAATTAATGAATAAATAAATTAATAATAAACAAATAAATAATAGTAATAACTAACAGATAAATAAGTAATAATGATAGATAAATATATATTAACTATCATAAATGTTCTAAAGTTCTAGCTAAACTATTAACTATGTAAATAATAAATAAATGAATGAATAAATTAATAATAAACAAATAAATAATAGAAATAAATAATAGTACTGTAATACATAAGAGATAATTAATAATGATAATAATCGATCAATATATGTTTACTATTTCGAATGTCCCAACTCAACTATGGGACAATTTAGGTCAGTTTTGATAATTTAGGTTATTTTCGCCTAAAAGTTAATATACAAGTGGTTTAAATAGTGGTTAGTTGTCAAAATAAAAATAAAACCAAGTGAATATTATCAAGATCTATCACTATTATGTATGTATGTATGTATTTAATGGTGGGTGGGAAGGGAGGACAATCTTGGTGGCCACACAAAATAATAATAATAATAATAAAATAATGATGATAATAATGATAATAATAATATAATGATGATGATAATAATAATAATATATTTTATTCAGTAGCTTACTATAGTCTCTCTCACACACTCTCTCTCTCCCTCTTTTATTTTTATTTCCTTCCTGCTTGCTGTCACACCTCTCTATCACCTTTTTCTGGCGCTATAGGACCTCGATGTTGCGGCGCCTATTATCCATCAATAACAATAATAATCCCTCTCTCTCTCTCTCTCTCTCTCTCTTTCATTAGTATTATAATTTCTAGACAACTATGGAAGACGTCCCAATGCTACATGTCTCTTTACTGCATAACTAATCTTTTAACTAATGTACTGTATATCTGACTGACTGGTGTCTGGTGTGTGTGTGTGTGTGTGTTATTGTGTTGTGGGTTGTGGGTTGATTGATTGATCCTTGTTGGTGTGTCATGACCTCCTGATTAATATAATGATTACTTGCCAATAATAAGGGGGAGAGGGGGAAGGGGGTGGTGGGTGGAGGAAGAAAGAGGGGAAGGGGAAGGGGGGAAGTGTTAAGAGGGGGGTGGTTGGTTGGTTATGGTTAGTTAGTTAGTGGTGGGTGAAGAGTGAAAGAAGGAAGGAGTGTGTGGTTGGTAGGTGAGAGAGAGAGAGAGAGAGAGAGAGAGAGAGAGAGAGAGAGAGAGAGAGAGAGAGAGAGAGAGAGAGAGAGAGAGAGAGAGAGAGAGAGAGAGAGAGAGAGAGAGAGAGAGAGGAGAGAGAGAGAACATTACTACAAATACTCATATTATGTATCTATCTATATATTTATTCATAATTATATTCTCCTAACCAGAGTTGGCTATTTATTTATTTATTTTTGACCAAACAAACAACAACAACAACAGTTAATTCATCCTTTCTTCTATTTATTAATCCATTCATTCATTCATTTATCTATCTATCTATCTATCAATCTATTTATCTATCAATCTTCCTTCAAGAAACATCAACAACGAACAACAACATCAATAATAACAATAATAACAACATTTTATCCATCCATCTATCCATCCATCTATCCATCATCTATCTATCTATCTATTTACTCATCTATTTCCTCCACCAGAGAGAAATCAAGAAAATGGCAGAGTGGACCAACAAACCAACACCACCCACACCCACAACCACCACCAACTTCAACAATAACAACAACAGTAGCTGGCCAGGACTTCAACAGCATCTGACTCAACACGCCCCTATCCCTGGTCTGTCCCACGTGTTTCAACCCCACAACACCACAGTCAGGAGGGTGTTTTGGATGGTTACTTTGTCCCTGTGTGTGTTCCTCGCCAGCCTCGATACTTTTACTCTCGTTTTGCACCATTTAGAGTGAGTATATATTTGTGTGTGTGTGTGTGTGTTTGGGTGTTTTAGAGTGTGTGTGTTTGGGTGTGCACTGTGCTACTTTGTGTGTGTATATATGTGTGTGTGTGTGTGCATGTGTGTTTTAGAGTGAGTATTTTTTTTTTTTTTTTTTTTAGAGTGAGTATTTTGTGTGTGTGTGTGTGTGTTTTAGAGTGAGTATTTTGTGTGTGCATGTGTGTTTTAGAGTGAGTATTTTGTGTGTGCATGTGTGTTTTAGAGTGAGTATGGTGTGTATATGTGTGTGTGTTTTAGAGTGAGTATTTTGTGTGTGTATGTGTATGTGTGTGTGTCAATCCATATCAAAGGAGCAGCTCGGATCAGAAGGGGCGCCAAAACGCTTAATTAAAAAAAAAAATCTACTGACCACCTTAGTATCATTAATACAGGAAATTATATGTTGTGTTTTGATATATAATTTGAGAAATAAACAAACATCGTATACCTTGTTTATTTTTTTGTTTCATTGTGTGTGTGTTACTTTGCTTGTTTTTTAGTGTGTGTGTGTGTGTGTGTGTGTGTGTGTGTGTGTGTGTGTTTGAAAGATAAACAAACATCGTACACCTCGTTATCGTTATCGAACAATTCATTAACAAATTGTAGTGGTCAAGTGTTGGTATACGATATTATATTATGATCTGCACACACACATACACATACACATTATTATTTCGCTGGCACACACACACACCCGCACACACATTATTTCGCTGGTACACACTTACACACACACACACACACACAATCATCACAAACACACACACACACACACACATACACACACACACACACAGTCTCTATTTCACTGGCACACACACACATTATTTCACTGGCATACACACACGACACTTACACACACATACACACACACTTACCCCCCCCCACACACACAGTCTTTATTTCACTGGCACACACACACACACACATATAGATCGCTGGCTTCAATTAATTATCGGAGCAACAGAAGGAAGGGTACGTACAGAAAGGGGGATTGGTTGGTTGTATTAAAAGGTGGTGGTAGTAATAATAATTCACATTGGTTACATTGGAGTTCATTGATTCCTCCAAAAGTATATATATGTTTTGTTTTTGTTTATTTGTACTTGTATTTGTTGTTGTTGTTGTGTTCGTTGTTATTGTTGTTTTTATATTGAAGGAGAAGTGTGTAAAATCGTGTCCAGTTTCGTTCAAGTTGACCAAATTGTGTTTAGGAAAGAATGATAGTGTGTGTGTGTGTGTGTGTGTGTGTGTGTGTGTGTGTGTGTGTGTGTGTGTGTGTGTGTGTGTGTGTGTTGTATTGATAGCTTAGATGATTACAATAGTCAGTTCATTGCTCCTTACTGCATGATGTTATTAAATGGGAAAGGGGAGGAGAGGGAGGGAAGGAAAGGAGAGGGAGGGGAAGGAGAGGGAAGGGGAGGGGAGGAGAGGGAAGGGAAGGAGAGGGAAGGAGAGGGAAGGGAAGGGAAGAAGAGGGAGGGGAAGGAAGGGAAGGAGGGCAGTGTAAATATTTTCCCTGAGGACCTTGACATTGCTAAAGCTAAACACGTGTTTTATTATTAACGGTAGTGGTAGTAGTAGTAGTAGTAGTAGTTGTTGTTGTTGTTATAGTAGTAGTATTGTTACTATTAAGATTATTACTATTATTGATTTATCATCATCATAATCATTATCACTAATATTATTATTATTATTATTTACTTTCATTCGTCTATTTTC
>JAWZYT010006454.1:0-65000 GCA_034508575.1 Petrolisthes manimaculis | reverse complement strand
TGTGTGTGTGTGTGTGTGTGTGTGTGTGTGTTTAGGTAGGTTAGATATTTAGTTGGTTGGTTTGCCAAAGAAAGTTTATTTACTTTTTTTTTTTTACTGGGTATGTGGATGGAGGAGGTAGTGTGCGTGACACAGGTGTGTGTGTGTGTGTGTGTGTGTGTGTGTGTGTGTGTGTGTGTGTGTGTGTGTGTGTGTGTGTGTGTGTGTGTGTGTGTGTGTGTGTGTGTGTGTGTTTAGGTAGGTTAGATATTTAGTTGGTTGGTTTGCCAAAGAAAGTTTATTTACCTTTTTTTTTTTTAAATAATAATAATAATAATAATAAACGGTTTATTTCAGAAAAAGGCAGCCATGGGCTGAAAATATACAGTTACAGATAATGGTGAAAATGGAATGGAGTATTAAGCTTAAATTAAATTAAATTAAGTTTTCCTTACCAACTAAGTAATCCTCACAAACATATAAACATAAATACATTCATTACGCTGTCATACACATATAAATTTATATACATACATACACATACATATATACACATATACATCCACATGCACCCACATACCCATACATACATATACATATCTACACACATGTACACACATATACATCCACATAGACATATACCCATACATACATATACATATCTACTACACACATGTACACATATATTTTACTGGGTATGTGGATGGAGGAGGTAGTGTGCGTGAGACAGGTGTGTGTGTGTGTGTGTGTGTGTGTGTGTGTGTGTGTGTGTGTGTGTGTGTGTGTGTGTGTGTGTGTGTGTGTGTGTGTGTGTACAGTGAGGGGCATGGTGGTGGCTATTAGGACCCACTCTCACCTGTCCACTCTCACTCACCTGTTCACGTGACAACTGACAAGACACACAGGTGGGACAGACAAGGATTGGTTGGACATTTGACTGAGAGGAGGGACACGTGGAAAGAGAGATTGGGTGTGAGAAGGAAAAGGATTATACAGATTGGTTATACATAGAGGGAAGAAGTAGAGTGAAGTGAGGGAAGAGGAGAGAGAACGAATGAAGGGTTTGAAATGGTAGGTGAAGAGAAGGAAGGTAGGGAATGAAGGAAGAAGAGAGAAATAAAGTGAAGGTAGGGAAGAGGGGAAGGAAGGTATAGGGAATGAAGGAATAAGGGAGAAAACGAGTGAAGATAAGAAAGAGGAGAGAGAACAAATGAAGGGTTTGAAATGGTACTCGAGGGGAAGGAAGGTAGGGAATGAACAAGTTAGGGAGAAAAGGGGAATTGAATATTGCAAGAAAGGTATAGGGAAGACGGAGCGAGAAGGGTAAATATAGAAGAGAATTAAGTAAGGGATGGATGTATTTAGGAATGGATGGACAGGGGAGAGTGTACAGTAGATGAAAGGGAAAGGAGGAGGAGGAGGAGGAGGGAGGGAGGGAATGAGGGATGATGGAAAACTTTATTACGCACCCCAACTTCATTAACAAGATGGCTGCTGTAGCGGAGTGCTGAGGTAATGTACAGTCAAGGTGAAAACTTCGTGGGTTTTTTTTTTTGGTTATATAGGTTAGGGGCCTATGATGTCGTGTGAAAAGTTGAAGTTGCTCGTTCCTCCATACTTCACCAGGAAACGAATGACCATGGCTGTACTGTGAGGCAATGTGTTTCTTGGTGCACTTTGGAGGAATCAGTCGAAACCAATTTTTCATAGTGACACAGGCAGGCTCCTTAAACCATTTGACTGCCAGTGAAAATTAAAACCAGAACCAAAAAAATAATATGCATTTCCACAAGTTTGAAGATTTAAGACGAAATGGGTTAATTAATGACGGTGCTTTTTCATCCGTATTGTATGTGTGGGTTGCAGCAGGTCTCTCAGCCCCAGCGCTATTAATGTGTTTAGAGGGAGAATCAGTAGCCAGACTCCTATTCACTAACAAAGAGAGTCTTCCCTGAATGCATAACAGACCTTACCCACCAACCAACCAACCAACCAACCATCCACCTAAACAACAACACAACCACCACCACCACAACAACAACACAACCACCACAACAACAACAACCACCACAACAACACAACCACCACCACCACAACAACACAACCACCACCACCACAACAACACAACCACCACCACAACCACCACCACCACCACCACCACCACCACCACCACCACCACCACCACCACCACCACCACAACAACAACAACACACCAATACCAAAATATCAACGATAACGACTAAAACACAAACAAATACAAAACTACTAATCTCTCTAGTAACTACGAACTGACACGAACGAACTTTTGTGTGTGTCTGTAGCCTACATGGTGCATGACGTAGTTTGGGTGTGGCTCCCTTCTTTTCATTACCTAATAGAATAATGCAGGTATTGTTAGAGGTTAGAGCTGGGTTGGTGTTGGTGGTGCATGCGAAGGGTAGTACAGATAATGAGTTTTTTTTTGCTGTGTGTGTGTGTGTTAGAGAGAGAGAGAGAGAGAGAGAGAGAGAGAGATAGGAACCTGGACACAAGAACAATATAGGTAAAATTATATGAACAGATAAAGATAGAAGGAAAGAAAAACAAAATCTGTATTATAATAAAATTGACTATATTCCTCTTGAGACAACACGTGGGCTGGCTATCTGTATTGGCAGGACTGAGACTAACCAACCAAGTGTTTGTTTTGATGTTATACCCAGTTGTATTTGATGGTCGCTCGTAAAATATCAGCCAGAGAAGAATGGGGGTACCTACTCAGTGTCCATGCAGCCATGATATGTAGCCCACCCACCCACTCCTTTTCCCACGCATTTGACTCGAGTACCTTCACCTTCCCCTCGCCTGTCGTTCCTTCTTTCCTTCCTTCCTTCCTCCCTCCCCAAGTTCATTTAATATCCCTCTAATGTTGACTCGCCTCGCTGATTTTTCGTCGCAAAGCGCTTGATTACTTCCTGGCATACACGCCCCTCCAATTTTTACTCATCTTTTCTGTACGCTCTTGCTTAGAATGTCTCGTTTATTTTTTTTTATTATTATTTTTTTTAATGAGGTCTAATTGAGTGACGGTGGCAGTGGTGGTGGTGGTACAGGACGATGTTGTATTGGTGGAAATAAGTGTAGTAAAGAGGATAGTGGTGATATTTGTGTATGTAGAGAATACAGTGGTGGCGAATTGTAATGTAAGTATACCGAAGTTACTAGGCGTGGCTGAATATGTATTTCGTTTTTAGTATTAGAAGTTAAAATGATAATGGTGGTGATTATATAGTAGTAGTGATGGCGATTGATTTGATGCGTCTGACAACAGTAGAGAAGGATGTGGTGGTGGTTAGTATCCGGCCCTCGCTAGCTCTTGTTATCATGTGTGTTATCCGGTGTTTAACAAGCTGTCTTCTTTCACCCCTACGTAGACTAGACTATAAATATGGACAATACAATGTAGGTTTATACTGCATAAGGAAGTGTCGTTGTCGATGTTGTGTGCTTGAGACTTTTCGTTGTCACTTTTTTTGGGACTTTTCGTTGTCACTTTTTTTTGGAATTTTTATTGTCACTTGGCTGTGTTGTTGTGGTTTGCTGTGTCGTGTCCTTTCGTCTTGTGTTTGTTATCGCATCTGCTCCTGTGTTGTCATTGTCTTTCGTACTGTGTTGTGCTGTGCTGTGGTGTTGTACGTTGTCGTGTGATGTGTTGTGATGCCTTGTGTTTTTGTGTTGTCTGGTGGAGCACTCTTCCCTTACACAACCACCACCACCACTACCACCTCAGGCTTGACCCTTACACAACCACCACCACCACTACCACCTCAGGCTTGACCCTTACACAACCACCACCACCACTACCACCTCAGGCTTGACCCATCCACAACCACCACCACCACTACCACCTCAGGCTTGACCCTTACACAACCACCACCACCACTACCACCTCAGGCTTGACCCATACACAACCACCACCACCACTACCACCTCAGGCTTGACCCTTACACAACCACCACCACCACTACCACCTCAGGCTTGACCCATCCACAACCACCACCACCACTACCACCTCAGGCTTGACCCATCCACAACCACCACCACCACTACCACCTCAGGCTTGACCCATCCACAACCACCACCACCACTACCACCTCAGGCTTGACCCATCCACAACCACCACCACCACTACCACCTCAGGCTTGACCCATCCACAACCACCACCACCACTACCACCTCAGGCTTGACCCTTACACAACCACCACCACCACTACCACCTCAGGCTTGACCCATCCACAACCACCACCACCACTACCACCTCAGGCTTGACCCTTACACAACCACCACCACCACTACCACCTCAGGCTTGACCCTTACACAACCACCACCACCACTACCACCTCAGGCTTGACCCTTACACAACCACCACCACCACTACCACCTCAGGCTTGACCCATACACAACCACCACCACCACTACCACCTCAGGCTTGACCCTTACACAACCACCACCACCACTACCACCTCAGGCTTGACCCTTACACAACCACCACCACCACTACCACCTCAGGCTTGACCCTTACACAACCACCACCACCACTACCACCTCAGGCTTGACCCTTACACAACCACCACCACCACTACCACCTCAGGCTTGACCCATACACAACAACAACAGCATAAAGCCCTTCCATAAATTTTTCCCCAGCCAGTTGTATGAAAAAAAAAAAAAAAGATAGATGGATAGACAGATAGATGGTTGTTGAAGGAATGATGGATAGTGGGGAAGCGGTGGTGTGTATAGAGAAGGACAATGTAGTCATATCAGGGAGAATGTGTTATACAGTCCACACCAGCCCGGGGGGAAAAAGAGGGACAGGAGGGGTGGGTTGGTAGTGGACTGGAATGGAGTGGAGTGAGGTGAGGGAAGGAAAGGAAAGGTAGGAAGTGAGGGGATGAATATTTATTTTTGAAAGGTCTGGGAAAGATTGGAGTGCAACCCGAGTGATGTGGGGAAATATAGGTCGGGGACAAGGCAGGATAGAGTGGAATACTGTGATAGGATGCGGTAGAAGAGGATATGAAAGGCTTAGTGGGGATGTCAGGAAAGGACAGGATAGAATAGAGAGGATTTAGATGGATATGAGAGGATAGAACGAGACGGGGTAAGAGTTTGTGATCAGATCAGGGAAAGAAAGGTTAGGATAGGTCTGATAGGATATTATTTGGGAGGATTAATCATATAATATATAAGATCTTAAAAGGAGAGAATAGGACATAATCTTGGGATGAGAGGACTGTATATAGGAACGTAAGAGGTAAGAGGTACCAGGATAGAATAGGATAGGTTAAGGGTCGGGAGACAGAAAAGAACAGGACAAGTCAGGTCAGGACATGGCTGGACAAGGTGGAGATACAAACAGGAGAGGGTCGTGGTAGGGCAGGGCAGGGCAGGGCAAGAGAGGGCAGAGGAAGGTCATGGTAGGGCAGACCAGGCAGGATGAGGTGAACTGAGGCGAATGCAGTTAAGGAAGGGAAAGCAGATATGATCGAGGCAGTGACGGTACAACATTATTATTATTTATATTATAGAAATGGTTGGTAGGGTTCCTTCTAGTCCTCAACCCTGTACATATTAAACACACACACACACACACACACAAACACACTGTACATCACTTTCATTCCATCCCTGTGGCTATAGTCCCCTCCCCTCCTTCTCTCCCTTGACTGTGGTGGAAATGGGATGCCATATTCTGTTATAGACGCGGTCAGTGAGTGAGTGGTTTATGTGGGTGAGTAGGTGGTGAGTGGATGGGCTAATTATTGAATGGTTGACAACAAGAAGTGAGTAGGTAAAAGTGGAAGGTGTGTGGGTGTGTAGGTGGAGGTGGAAGGTGAGTGGGTGGGATAGGTGGAAGTGGAAGGTGAGTGGGATCTTTTGTATACACTTACGTTAATGCGAAGGCCTTTGTATATGGCTTAGATTAAAATATGACCCTATTATAATACAGTAAAAAGAACTCTAAAATGGACAAGAGGTGAGGGAGAAATGTAGTATATGTAAATTATTATTATGTTGAGCCAGCCAAGCAGCCAACCCCTTCACCTTCACACTCTCTCCTCACTCACCCTGTCTCACAAACTTTCTTACTGGACGATGTATTTATCCCTGTTACAGACTTACCCCCCCACTCTTCTCTCTCTCATATTTTTTCCTCCAAGCTTTCCTTTGTATTCAATTTCAGCCTTATATTTTTTTTTTTTTGTCTATCACTGTCCCTTTATTCTCTACACAATCCACCTTTACTGCCCCCACTTCCACCACCACCACCACCACCACACCCACAGCAACTAGCCCTCCACATTACCACTTCAACACCACCACTATATACCAACTTCATCACCACCACCATAACAGCAATAACAACCACTTTACATCACCAGTATAACAATAAGCCCTTTATATCAACACCACCATTACCACACCTAGCCCTCCACACACCACAACACCTAACCCTCCACCCACCACAACAACACCCAACCCTCCACTACCACCACAACACCCACCACGTCCACGACCTCTTTCCATTTCATACAGTAATCGTATTTTTGAAGTTGAGACCCATTCCATTTTTTTTACCCCAGTTCAGGTCTTTCATCACACACACACACACATACACACACACACACACACACACACACACACACACACACACACACACACACACACACACACACACACACACACACACACACACATCTCGTCTTGGGGTGCATTAGTTAAATAGACTGCATGAGAGAGAGAGAGAGAGAGAGAGAGAGGGAGAAAGAGAGAGAGAGAGAGAGCAAAGGGAATATTAGGTTGGATTTCGAGGGATAAAAGAAGAGAGGAGGAGGAGATAGGTAGGGAGAAAGAGAGCAGTGAAAGGAACCAGAGAAATAGAGAGAAAATATGAAAAGAAGGAGGAGAGTGAAGGAAGAGGAAAATATGTTTGATGTAAATAGAGATCCTGAGAATAAAGCGAGAGAGAAACGTAGGAATGAGAAAGTATGAGATAAATGAAAGAGGAGGGAGGATATGGAAAGACAGGAGATGGAAGGAAGAGTAATGACGTTTGAAGAGAAGGAGGGAGTGAGAAGGTAGGAGACAGCAAGAAAGAATTTCAAAGAAGAGAAGAGAGGAGAACAAATGCGGAGGGGGAATCGACTTAGAGAGAGAGAGAGAGAGAGAGAGAGAGAGAGAGATAGAGAGAGAGAGAGAGAGAGAGAGAGAGAGAGAGAGAGAGAGAGAGAGAGAGAGATGGATGGATGGATGGATGTAAAAAAAATAGTGCATGCCATAAAAAGCACGATAAAAGGAACGTAAAGAAATATGTGGCGTGTGCATATGTGTGTGTGTGTGTGTGTGTGTGAGAGAGAGAGAGAGAGAGAGAGAGAGAGAGAGAGATGGGCAGAGACAGAAAGCGAGAGACGGAGAGAGGTAAGAGCATCTTTAAGCAAGACACCACCACTACCACTACCACCACCACGCTGCCTTCCTCATGCCTGCCTTCCTTGCCGAGATAATCCGGGAACACACACCCACCCAACCCACTGCAGTCCTCTCCCACCTTCCCTCCCTAGCTCCTGTCCTTTTTAATCTGCGTCGCTGGAGGCAAGCAAGGGTAATGAGAGCACCGCATGTGTTACAGCTTTTATTTTTCAGGGTAATATTATCACGTTTATTTCCTCATTTTAGGTTTATTATTACTATTATAGATTTTTAAGTAATATATATTATAGATTTTTAACTTATACATAGTGTCATTGGCAAATCTTCGAAATTCGTACTTTTTTTCAACCATTCAGTTTGCTATTGGTAACACTGCCAGTTGGTTGTTTCCTTCAGTAACCCAGGACAAAATTCTCGACAGCCAAAAATACCTTCTGATGGAAACGAAACCATTTCAAATCATGCGTTGTATTCATGAAAATAGTGAATGGGATTAAATTTGGAGACGGTGTTTGTGAATCCGTATGTTTGTGTGAATATTATGGCAAAGGTGGTGTGTATCTATATATATGTATGTATGTATGGTGGATGTGTCCTATCGTTTCCCCATTGTGTTGCGTCCTGTTTGCTGCATCAACCTACATACATACATACAGACACACACACATACATACAAGCATGTACACACTATAACATATGCACACACCATGTACGCTACACACACACACACACACACTGGGGTTGAGTCGGGCCGTGTACACCTCGCCTGACTGCCTCTCCTCACTGGGACACACACATATACACACGGAGGGGGAGATGGGACTCAACCGGGAATATCCTCTTACCGTCGTCGTATTAAAAAGAGAATGAATGATAACTGTGCTTTCCCTTTTACCCTACCATCCTTTTACCCTTCCCCTACCATCCTTTTACCCTTCCCCTACCATCCTTTTACCCTTCCCCTACCATCCTTTTGCCCTTCCCCTACCATCCTTTTACCCTACCATACTTTCACCCTTACCTTACCATCCTTTCCCGTTGCCCTACCACCCATTCCTTTTTCATCCTTTTCTCTTTTCCTTACTACCTTTTCCCTTCCCTTACCACATTTTCCCTTTTTCTCAGGCATCCTTCCCCTTCATTCCCTTTCCTGTACTTTACTTTGGTGTCAATGTTCCCTGTCTGTAGAAGAATAAGAATAACTAAAAAAAGACAAACACTACTAGGCTTTACTCCAACTTTCTTCACTTTCCTTTCCATCCCTTTCCCTTCACTTCCCTTCCCTTTCATTTAATTTCCTTCCCTTTCATTCATTACCATTCCATTCCCATCCCTTCCTTTCCTTTTCATTACCTTCCATTTCCTTCTCTTCCTTCTCTTCCTTCCTTTCCTTCTCTTCCTTCCTTTCCTTCTCTTCCTTCCTTCCCTTCTCTTCCTTCCTTCCCTTCCTTCCTATCCTTATCCTTTCTCTTCCTTCCTTCTCTTCCTTCCTTTCCTTCCCTACATCTTCCTTCATTACTTTACTTTCCCTAACCCTCGTAAACTTCTTACCATAATGTAATTTAACAGTCTTAAAAGGACGAGTTGGTCTGTTGTTGCTGTTTGAATGTCATTTGTATTTACCTTCCTTTCCCCTCCCCTCACTTCTTCTCCCTTTCTCCACTTCTTCATTTCCCCTCACTTCCTCTTTTTCTCACTTCCTCTTTTTCTCACTTCTTCATTTCCCCTCACTTCTCCCTTATTCCATTCCTTCATTTCCCCTCACTTCTCACTTTTCACACCTGTATTTCCCCTCACTTCTCCTTTTTCCCCACTGCGTCATTTCCCCTCCCCTCTTCCCATTCCGTCTTTTCCCCTCACCTCTCATTTTCTCTTCATTCACCCCCTCTCCTCTGTTTCTCCTCCTTTTTCCATTTTCCCTTCCTCACTCTTCCCTCCCTTCCCCTCCCCTCAGTTTCCCCTTGTGCAGTGCAACGATGCAGTAGTTGCAGTGACAGGGGTAGGGCGAGGAGGGAGGGAGAGAGGGAGGGAGGATGACGAGAGGTAAGAAGGGGATGCAGGTGAGAGGGAAGGACGAGAGGGAGAGAAGTAAGAAGGGGATGCAGGTGAGAGGGAAGGAAGGGAGGGAGAGAGGTAAGGGGAAGCTGATGAGAGGGAAGGACGAGAGGGAGAGAAGTAAGAAGGGGATGCAGGTGAGAGGGAAGGAAGGGAGGGAGAGAGGTAAGGGGAAGCAGATGAGAGGGAAGGAAGGGAGGGAGAGAGGTAAGAAGGGGATGCAGGTGAGAGGGAAGGAAGGGAGGGAGAGAAGTTGGGAGGGGAACAGATCTGGGAGAGAAGTAGGGAGAGGAGAGGGACAGACCTGGGAGAGAAGTGGGAAGGGGAACACGTTGGTCTAGGAGAGGTGTCATGTTTGGAAATTACAGATTATCTTTTGACGCTGCGGCGGGGAGATGAGGGCAGTGTCAGGAAGTGTGTCAGGAGGGGAGGAAGTGTCATACTCCGTGTGTGTGTGTGTGTGTGTCCTAGTATAACACACAAATGAGTTGACCCCACACAAATCTACACAGTCTGATTTCTATGTGTACAACGTGAATTCGTCTTAAATTGTGGAATTGGAGGTTTACTGAATCTTTCGAACTATGCCTGGAAACAACTAGGTCCCTCAAGTCGTATAATGAAGTGATCTGTTTCGTGGCACAGTTTGTAGGAATCACCCCAAGTTAATTAACCTCAATCAAACAACAACAAGAACAAGAACATGAGGCTAAGGTCCGCAACACAACACGGGATTATGAAGAGCCTTGTTCAGGAAAATAGTCAGGAATTCACAGAGGTTAAGTTAAGTAGGGATTGGAATGTACAAGTGGACGAGTGAGGGTTGAGTAGAGTATAGAGTAGTCAGTGAAATGTGTATGTGTGTGTGTGTGTGTGTGTGTGTGTGTGTGTGCGTGTGCGTGCAAGTGAGGTGATGCAGTTCTGGGAAGTATGATATTCTGTGTGTGAGAGAGAGAAATGGAGAGAGAATCAAGGAGGCAGATATTTGAGAGAGAGAGAGAGAATGAGGAAGGCAGACATCAGAGATAGAGATAGAGAGAGACACAAGGGGCAGGCAGTTTTAGGGGCGCCAGCTAGTCCAGAACATTGAGTGGTGCCCTGGGGTGGTGGTGGTGGTGGAGGAGGAGGAGGATATAATACCAACCTACTGCAACCCTCTCTCTCTCTCTCTCTCTCTCTCTCTCTCTCTCTCTCTCCTCTCTCTCTCTCTCTCTAATCACACTGTAGTTTCTTTCATCCTTCAGTTAACACCTTCAAAGATTCCCAACAGTATATTGTATGTACCCAGGGATGAAGGTAATAATATGATGTATTGTTGGTATAATAGAAACGAACCTCTCTCTCTCTCTCTTCACTCTCTCTCTCTCTCTCTCTCTCTCTCTCTCTCTCTCTCTCTCTCTCTCTCTCTCTCTCTCTCTCTCTCTCTCCTTCACTCTCACACACCCGCCATCATAAGCCGTCCTGGGCCACACAAACCCTCTCACAATACAGGGGAGGAGGGGGATTTTAAATGAGATAATTGAATTTCCTTGGATTCCTTGTTTATTTGTTGTTGTTATTATTATTATAATTGTTTTATTTATTATTATTATTATTATTATTTTTATTATTGGTTACTTGAATTGTTATGATACAGTGAACTAAAAAGAGGGAAGTGTGTCCATGTATACTTTGTTTTCCTGTATTATTATTATTATTATTATTATTATTATTATTAACAGAATGAATAAATAAATGCATAAATGAGAATAAAAAGTGTGTTAGTTTGTCCCTCGTGCCCCATGAGGTATAGATGGTTAATAAAGTGCCAAGTTTCCCCGTAGTGTGAGGGAGTTTGTGTATTTTAGTGCCACCCCCCGGGACCACCGAGAAACTCCGCCCGGGCCTGTGACGTCATCCACCTCTGACGTCACAAAGGCTCCAGGCAGAGAGAGAGAGAGAGAGAGAGAGAGAGAGAGAGAGAGAGAGAGAGAGAGAGAGAGTAGTACACTTCACATTAACAGTCATAGCGAGATATTTTGACACACACACACACACACACACACTATAAACAGACATGTGACTATTAGTATAGGAAATATGTATTTACAATTTATATATTGTCACTTTGATATAAACTGAGTATAGTGATTTATTTGTTTATATAAGTTTAGTACATTGGAGTTGGAGTGCATTTATTCCCCCAAAGTATAGACCAGGAAACAGGACCTGATTAAAGGGAGAGTATAATTATAATAGTGTTGGTAAATCTGGAGCAACCGATGCCTTCAAAATACACTGCAAGCAACAGAACACCATTATTTCTATTAATCTGGTTCAGTTTACTGCCATACTTTATAGAGGAATCAAGTCACTCCAATGTACCACAAGTATACTCTCTCCCCTTAACAACATAATGATAGTCTGTTGTTGGGTGGAATCAGTTTACTCCAAATTTACCATCACCACCACCACCACCATCACCAACTTCACTACTTCACTCTTCCCTTTGACTCTTACGGGTGTTATGTTGGACAGGTTGGGGAAGCTGGCTGCCATTATTTTTGTTGAAGGTGCATGGAACATTATTTTTTTTTTTATGTGTTTTGCTCCATCTCTTGTCAGCCTAAATATACCAACGTCATGATTATATATAGTTAGTGTACAGGGTTATGTGTGTGTGTGTGTGTGTGTGTGTGTGCAGGGGGCTAACTTGAAAGCATGTCTCGTTTTAAAGGGGTGTGAGCGATTTAGAGTACACCGACTAGGTTTGAAATGTGTGTGTTTGTGTGTGTGTGTGGGTGAGTTTATTATAAAAGAGGAGAATGTCTCACACACCACTCTCTCTATTTCTCTCTCTCTCTCTCTCACACACACACACACACACACACACACACACACACACACACACACACACACACACTAATGCCTCTTGCCTCCACCCTGTGTCCGTGTATAAATTGCATCTATAGACCATACACGGTTCATCAAATACACATACCATTTCCTACAACGTGAGAGAGAGAGAGAGAGAGAGAGAGAGAGAGAGAGAGAGAGAGAGAGAGAGAGAGAGAGAGAGAGAGGTTTTGTGTTAGTGTTTGTTTGTACGTATGTGTAACCTTAGTACATTATTGTGCGTGTTGAAGAATATCGGTTAGTGATTGATTGTGTGTATGTATGTGAGAGTAACCTTTGTGTGTGTGTGTGTGTGTGTGAGGGAAAGGGAGGAGCGTATGAATGAACGTGTAGGCATTTACTCTTCCGTGTGTGCGTTCGTGCGTGTGTGTGATTGAATGCATAATCTGCGTATATAAATACAGCTTGCATGTGCTTGTGAGTTTATGAGAGTTTGTGTATATATGTGTGTGTGTGTGTGTGTGGGAGGGTGTACGTTTCTATTTGCTTGTGCGTCTTTGTTTTGCTTGAGTGTGAGTGCGTGTGTATGTGTGTGTGTGTGTGTGTTGTATTGATTGTG
The DNA here is from genome assembly GCA_034508575.1 of Petrolisthes manimaculis. NCBI lineage: Eukaryota > Metazoa > Arthropoda > Malacostraca > Decapoda > Porcellanidae > Petrolisthes > Petrolisthes manimaculis. Next base: position 52,039 of record JAWZYT010006454.1, on the reverse strand, counting down.
ACGTCAGCATGGCGGGAAACAGAGAATGACTGGGTTTGTGTGTTGTTGTCTCAGGTAACCCTCCCCCGCCAACCCACCCCCGCCAACCCACCCCCTCACACACACACACACACACACACACACAACACACACACACAAAAAACACACACACACCATCTAGTTGTACTCTCTTTCTGGTCCTGTCTATCAAGGTTTTGTGTGATGTGGCGTAGTTTGTTGTCTAATATCAATCAATCAAACAATGTGTGGTTTGTTGTTACGTGATGTGATGTAGTTTTTGTGGTGTGGTGTAGAGTGTCGAGCGAGATCTTGGTGTGGTGTGGTGTGGTGTAATGTGTCGAGAAATTGGTGTAGTGTTGCGTGGTGTGGTGTAGTGTTGTGATAGGGTGTACCGTAGAGTGGTGTAGTGTGGCGTGGTGTAGTGTGTCGTGGTTTGGCGAATCGGTTATATAAGTGTGGTCTAGTGTGGGGTTAAGGGAGGGGGGGATGAAGAGTAGGAGCGTGGGGGAGTGGGAGAGAGGGAGGGGGTGAAGGAATAAGAGAGAAAGAAAGAGAGAGAGAGAAGAATGGGATGGAGTAAGAGAGAAGGGGACTGAGTGAGGGAGAGAGGAGGGGGAGGGGGCGCCGCACCACAGATAAACCCACTATAGCTATCTCCCGTGGCGGGGCTCCTTCCTCACATCCTCTATCTCATCCTCCACACCACATCCCATCCCTTCTCTCTCTCTCTCTCTCTCTCTCTCTCTCTCTCTCTCTCTCTCTCTCTCTCTCTGCCAAGCCAAGTCAAGCCGTGCTCTCCTAACCCTTAGCCTGATTTAAGTACCGGTGCCTGAGTGGAGTAATGGCCAGACCCCATTCACTCCACCTTACCCACTCCACTCCACTCCACCTCAATCTTTCAACCACACATCACTCCACCTTCACCCACCCTACTCCATTCACTCCACCTCGACCCATCTCACTACACTTTCTCATTCAACCTCTCCACTCCACTCCACCCCACTCACTCAATCTCACATCACCTCACCCCTCTCAACTCATTCCTTCGCCCACTCTACTTCACTTACTCCACTTTCTCATTCAATCTCACCCACTCCACTCCACTCACTCACTTATTCAACCTCACTCCACTCCACTTAACATCACTCCACCTTCACTCGTCATCCTTACCACCACTACCACTACTACTCCAACTAATCTCTCTCTCTCTCTCTCTCTCTCTCTCTCTCTCTCTCTCTCTCTCATTTCCCTTTTCACCACTTCCCAAGAGACATTAAGTTGCTAAGAGTGTCCCACTGGGCACAATATTATTTTCTCCATCCATCCATCCATCTATTCATCCATCCATTCATTCTTTCTTTTATCCACTTCATCCTATTTTCTTCATCTATCCATCCATCCACCCCTTTCCGTGTTCTTTTCATCCATTCTGCCATCGTTCTTTTTTCATTTCGTTCATTCCTATTTCCTCTTGCGTTTATGCTCAATTTCTCCCTTCCATTTTTTCTCCCTTCATTCTTTTCTCTCAGCCTTCTTTTCTCTCAGCCTTCTTTTCTCTCAGCCTTCTTTTCTCTCAGCCTTCTTTTCTCTCAGCCTTCTTTTCTCTCAGCCTTCTTTTCTCTCAGCCTTCTTTTCTCTCAGCCTTCTTTCCTCTCAGCCTTCTTTCCTCTCAGCCTTCTTTTCTCTCAGCCTTCTTTTCTCTCAGCCTTCTTTTCTCTCAGCCTTCTTTTCTCTCAGCCTTCTTTCCTCTCAGCCTTCTTTTCTCTCAGCCTTCTTTTCTCTCAGCCTTCTTTTCTCTCAGCCTTCTTTCCTCTCAGCCTTCTTTTCTCTCAGCCTTCTTTTCTCTCAGCCTTCTTTCCTCTCAGCCTTCTTTTCTCTCAGCCTTCTTTTCTCTCAGCCTTCTTTTCTCTCAGCCTTCTTTCCTCTCAGCCTTCTTTTCTCTCAGCCTTCTTTTCTCTCAGCCTTCTTTCCTATCGTCCTTCTATTCTTCCTTTCATTCCCTTTCCTGCCTTACCCTACCCTCCCCTTTCCTACGATATGAATGAGTTCCTTTGCACTACCATTCTCTTCTTCCCTTCCCTTCCCCTCCCTAGCTGCCCTGTATCTTATCTCCCTTCCCCTCCTCTCTACCCCTCTTTTCTCTATCCCTTCTCCTCTTCCCTCCCTTCTCTTCCCTCACTTTTCCTCTTCCCTCCCTTCTCTTCCCTCCCTTCTACCCTTCTCTCCTTCCCTCCCTTCTCCTCTACCCTTCTATATTTTCCTCCCTTCTCCCCCTCTGATCTCCCCCCCCCCTGTCTCCCCTCCTTCGTATAATTGGGTGAGGGCGTCGTGTTGTCAGGTCGGCGCCCATGTCATTGTGTGGTGACCAGACTGTCTTCCCAACCAACTTGAGGTGAACTGGATCGACGAGGGCTGCAGTCCATTCCTCTAAACAGATTCCCCATTTCCAACACCGAGGTCGTCTGTTTTTTTGGAGGAATTGTGGGGAGAGAACACTTTTGGTACATTGCATTTCCCTGGTTCCTCCATAGTATGCCAGGAAGCAGGACCAGATTAACAAGACTATTGGTGGTCAGCTGCTTGAAATAGTTTTGAAGAATCATTTGCTCCACATTTCCCAACACTGTATGTAGCCTATACTATCCCTTAATTAAGTCAGTAGCCCTCCACTACTTCACACCTCACTAAGAGAAAGTCTGTCTTGTTGGTGAATTGGAAGGTCTGTTGATTCCTCTAAACTATGCCATGAAACAGTTCCCCTATTTATACCATTGAGGGCGTCTGTTGTTTCCTGGTATAGGTGGGAGGAATCAGTAGCCTTCCAATTTACCAACAAGAGAATCTCACCTTAACTTAGCAGGTCGGGTGATGGAGGGAGGGATGGATGGATGGATGGATGGATGGGTGACTTGTTTGTTGGTTGGTTGGTTGGTTGCATTGAGGTGGGTGGAGTGTCTGAGTGTTGGGGGGAATTGGGAGTAAGTGGGTGAGTATTGGGGAAATGGGTGTGTGTGTTGGGGGAATGGGGGCGTGAGTAAGTGGACGAGTGCTGGGGGAATGGGGGTAAGTAAGTTGACGAGTGCTGGGGGCATGGGGGGGAGTGTTGGGGGAATGAGAGGATGAGTAGGTGGGTTAGTGATGAGTAAATAGGAAGGAGTAAAAGGGAATGAAGAGGAGGACAAGAAGGACTGAGGAGGAGGAGGGGGAGGAGTAACAGCAGCAGCAGCAACAGCAGGCAGGGGATTCCTAACTTTTCTAACTTTCAGACTATTTTCATTTCCAAGACAAGCCCACGTCAGATAGGTTAGGCCAAGTTAGGTTTTTGTGTGTTTTATTCATAGCATAATGAGATGGGCTCAGTTTAGGTTAGGTTAGATTAAGTTAAGTTAGGTTAATGTCAAATTAGATTTGGATTTGGTTTGGTGATGCCTCTTTTGTCATGTTAGATTTCTATACACAGTATATTTCAAGAAAGTAGTAGTGCAGGAAGAATGGAAGCTAGGGAGGAAGGCAAGAGAAAAATGGGAATAATAGTGAGAAAGAAGAGACGGAGGAAGGAAGGAAGGAAATAAGCAAGAAAGGGAGAAAAGGAAGGGAGGAATGATGAAAAGAGGAGAAGAAAGGGTCTCGCCTGAAATTCACATATTCATATTACGACTTTATGGAGGTGAGATCAGAGTGTGTAGGGAGTAGGAGGGAGGAGGAGGAGAAAATACGTTCCTATTTCATCGTGTTATGAATCTGGGTACGGTATTTGAGGTGTGCTGAGGTGAGAAAGAAATGTGGTGGTGGTGGTGTAGGCAAAGATAGAGGTAATATATGATGATGGGTAAATCGAGTTGAAAAGAGAGATGGATTGAGTTGGGATGTACTGTAGATAATATTGATGGTATATGGAGAGAGAGAGAGAGAGAGAGAGAGAGAGAGAGAGAGAGAGAGAGAGAGAGAGAGAGATAGAGAGAGAGATAAACGGTATATATTATGGTGGTATTGTGAGGGACGTAATATTATTGGTGGTGGAAATCTTGGCGTCCCCCTCACCATACCCATCCATCCACCTACACACACTCGGCTCCATGCCAACACACACACACACACACACACACACACATATATATATATATATATATATATATATATATATATATATACATACATAAATACAGTATTACACCCACACATCGGATGGTGGAGGAGTAGGAGGAAAGTGGGAAAAGAAGAATAGGAAATAGGAGGGAAGGAGGATGATGGGGGGGGGGGAGAAAAGGGGAAGAGCGTCAGCATATCTGTGACGTCATTCTCTCTCTCTCAGTTTTGTAGGAACAAGTAGGTTTGTAAAGGAATGGATGTGTACTGTATGTGATAGGCAGATAAGTAGGAAGGTAGGAAGATCGGTAAGTAGGTTGATAGGAAGATAAGTAGGTAGGCAGGCAAGTAGGGAGACGGATAGATAGGTAAGTAGGTTGATAGGAAGATAAGTAGGTAGGCAGGCAAGTAGGGAACGGATAGATAGATAGGTAGGTAGATAGGATGATATAAGTAGCTATAGGTTGGTGGAAGTGTAGGTGTAGAGTCGTGCTGGATGGAGTGTCTCAAGGATGGAGAAGGGATTACCCACGGTACCAGAGACACAAGACCAGAGAAGGAGGGAAGAGGAGGAACTAGATATGAAGGAAGGAAGGAGGCAAGAGAAGGGATTGTGGGAGATAGAGACATGTAAAGAGGGATGGAGAAAGGGATTGATAGGCAAGAGGAGGGACCATGGAGATGGCATGATGGGGGTTTGTGGGAGAAAGGGAGGACAGACAAGGATGAAATGTCCTAGAGGGAGGGAGAGGGAGAGGGAGGGGACCAAGAGAAAAGAGTGGGAGACTGAGGAATAAGAAATGGAGGGAGTGAGTGGGAGACAGAGGAATAAAAGAGTGAGGGAATGAGTGAGTGGGAGACAGGAATAAGAGAGGGAGGGACGGAGAAGGTAATAGAGGTCAAATATAATGAGTGAGTGTACTTGACTATGTATAGAGTGTTAGGTGAACAATGAAGGTTTCGACGCACCTTAAGATTTATAGACAGTAATCTCCTCCTCACAATTTACAGTAAGGGTAGTGTGGTAGACTAACATGAAGTGGTCGGACAATTTGAGGCCGCTACTGATTCCTCCAAACAACACACACCAATCCCTCCATACTCCATACCTGCTGTTCTGTGGTATAATTTGGAGGGCTCTGTAGCCTTAATTAAATGTGCCAGGAAATAACAACACTCCTTCCCTTCTTTATTTTAACCTTACCTATTACTTGATTTTTTTTAAAGGCACTACGAAATTATACAAGTTTAAAGGTCCATTTTCATACACACACGCGAGTCATTCTGAATATTTGACATACACACAGACAGAAAGACATCAAAGTTTTTTTTTTTTTTTTTTTTTTTTTTTTTTTTGTTTGGTCAAGTGTACGTCAGTCACCCCTCGATCCCTTTTGCGTCAGAAAGTCGATGGGAAAAAATATATTGGAGGAGGAAGAGGGATAGAAGGGGAGAAAAAATAATAGGAGAGAGAGAGAGAGAGAGAGAGAGAGAGAGAGAGAGAGAGAGATGACGCACAAATATATACCTCCTCTTCCACCTCACCTCCCCACTCCCCTTCACACACATACACACACCAAGAATCCACCTCTCTCTCTCTCTCTCTCTCTCTCTCTCTCTCTCTCTCTCTCTCTCCTGACCGAATTATCATATCCGTTCTCATTATAATAGTCTGTCTGTGTGTCGATCAAATAATGTAGTCTTGATACATGGAGAAAATTTGTTGTCAGAATAGTTTAATATAATTTCTATTGTAACTTTCTGCACGTGCTTCTCGACAAGAGGAGAAATGATTAGCTGTATAATCCTGTTTTCTTCATGTGCTGTTGACGTCACTTGCCATTTAATAAACTTGATAGAAAGTACATTAGGTTTCCCTGACGTTATTATTAACTACTACCTGGCGAGTAAAGTTGGTGCCTTTTAAACTTTATTACATACCCAGTTGAGAGCTTTGTATTGTCGACGCTGTTTTGATCATAAATTTTTAGTTTCATGAACGTTATTCGGATTGTAAATTTTGGCTGAATGTGGTTTTTTTTTTTTTTTACTCGATTATAACCATCAGAGGGATGTGTGTTATAAATGTTCTATGTTGTAAATGTTGTGTGTTGTGGACGACTAGTTTACAGTTTGTGTTGACTTGTTGTTGAGGACGGCATAGTAATTGTACCCAGTGAAAAGTTGTGGTGTTGTGGAAATGTTGGCTTACGTAATTCATTTCGAGTGTGTGTAAATTGTGTAGGATGCCGTCACATTGCCGTGTACTTTATTTTACCACCACCGGGTGAAAGTTGTTTGTTGTGGATGTCTTTTTTTTTTTTTTACCTGTTTGTGTTGTGTACTTCATTCCTTGTATTCAAGATAATAATAAAAGTTGTTGGTGTGTTGTGTCAAAGAGGTTAGCACTGCAGGCCATAATCAAGAACATACATGGTATATACGATGGCGTGGTACCGGTAACATGGCTCTGTTGTTTGTCTATGGAGCCAATGCTATACACTATCGTTAATACCACGAATGGTTCTAGCATGCGAGGCCCTACGAGTAACGGGCCCGCCCATTTTTCACGCCATTTTTTTGGAATCCGGAAAGAGGCGGGAAAAACTACCGACATTATGATTATTATTATTTTTTTTTATTCGTTACTCCTTGTCAAATGTCTGAATGTAATGTATAGAAAAAGAAAGGAGATGTGGAAAACACTACTGAGATATAAATAAATAAATGCAATTCTTCTTGCCACTTAACTGTAGATATTTTAGATTTCTATAATATATATTTTTTTTATATGTACAGGCGGGAAAATAACGGATATATATTTTTGTGTCGCTTTCCCAGTGACTATATTTGAACTTACTGTTTAGATGATTAAATTATTTGCATATGATTAAACGGATTTTGGTGTGGGTAGACGAAATAGACGATTTGGAATACAGTACTGTACAGTATTTGTTTACAGAGAGAGAGAGAGAGAGATAGATTCATTTATACTATAACAATTTACTATAACAATTGTTCCTGTGAATAAAATGAGGGAGAAATAGAGATTATGCCACTCTTATTATTGTTGTCTTTATTCAATGTAATAAAATGAATTCTAAACGTAGGCTCCTCCAAGTTACATTTCCACATCTTACTAATCGATTTAAAGCAGTGGAGGTGATAGTGATAATAATGGTAGTGTTATAGAGTTAATAAAATTATAATGGTGGTAATGGTGGAGATGGTATAAATTATGGTGGTGGTGGTAATTGTAGTGGTGGTGGTGGTAGTGGGAGTGGAAGCAGTCAAGATAGTGTAGGGTGTAGATGATTAATATGTGAAGTTCATGCAACTTACTCATTTATTACTGGGTATTGTGCTTCACCCCTCACTCGTACAGTACACACACACAAACACACACACACACACACACACACACACAGTCACATACACACGTACAGTACTCTCTCTCACACACACACACACACACACACACACACACACACACACACACACACACACACACACGTACAGTACTCTCTCTCTCACACACACACACACACACACACACACACACACACACACACACACACTCACATGCTTTCACGTACACACATCTTGAAAATATACCGATTGAATGTGTGTGTGATGAAGAGTATTGAATACTTGTCTCTTTCCTGTCATCCTTCTTTGAGCTCTCCCAGACTGGTATTGGTGGTGGTGGTGGTGGTAGTAGTAGTAGTGTTGGTGATGGTGGTGGTAGTAGTGTTGGTGATGGTGGTGGTAGTGGTAGTTGTGGTGGTGGTGTCATTCCTCATAATTATGTTCTGTGTGGCAACCTTCAGCTTCATAAAGTTTCTGATTTATGAAGGGGAGAAAGTTAGCCCGGGCTCCTTTACTCTTTCTCTAGATCTGTCCATTAATCCACTTTCTTACTATATGTTTACCCACCAGAACAATACAGTTTTACACCTTTAATATTTTATACACTATGATGCACAAGACTAAGAAAGTTAATATACTGTAGTTAATATTGAATAGTGGCATGTATATTTTGTGTAATTTCTAATCAGGCAAATTGTATTAAAATGTACTGGTAAGTATTGGAGCAAATTATATAGTAGCTTATAAGTGAGAGTAAAACTGAAGTGACTCTTGTACTTTCAGGAAGCTGTGCGGGAGTGCGAAAGACGTGTGGTGACACCAGATGATGCAGATGACCTCAGCCCCATGCCCACACACATAGCCACCAACACCTCACGGCGGGGAGCCATCTCAGCTGAACCTCTCTCTGAAGATGATGCTACCTCCTACGTCAAGAAGGTTCGTGTATGTGTCTCCACAGTAAAAGTAGTTAGGTCACAAAGCGGTCAGTGAATTCTTAACAGGATTTAATGGAAGCAGTGCAATTGTAAGGCTTATATTACACTTGTAGTGATGTTTAGAAGATTTGCTCTTTCATCCATACCTGTTAAGTACTGTAGGTGGCTAGTTAGTGTGGATTACATATGTACATATTTTTTAAAGTATTGTGTGTGTTCAAACAGGTGGTGCCCAAAGACTACAAGACCATGGGTGCTCTACAGAAAGCAATAGGGAAAAATGTGCTCTTTGCTCACCTGGATGAGAATGAACGCTCCGATATATTTGACGCCATGTTCCCAGTCAACGCACTACCTGGGGAAGTTATCATTCAGCAGAACGATGAGGGTGATAACTTCTACATCCTCGACCAGGGAGAAGTTGAGGTATATATTTTAAACCCTTGTTGTTCACTGGAGTTCTGTACATAGTCTTGTGCTACGTGTGGTGATGGAAGGACAGTTATTCTTCAGATAAATTATATGCACAGGGGGAGAATGTGCCTTATTTAGCTGTATCCATTGTTGAAGTCAGTTTTTCCATTGTAGATCTGGGAATCCAGTAAAAAATTCAGCTTTGTGTGAACATGATATTAGTTTATAGCTTCCTTAGTATTATAGATTTATATTGATTGCAAGCTAAGGACTGGAAATACAAATACAGGGTAAAGGTTAACAGATTGGTCTAGATACAGTGATTATATAATGAAACATTTCCAAATTATTTCCTTTTGCAACTGATGAAGAAACATGTATTTTAACATTTTTGTCATGTTACAGATTTTCGTTGATGGGGAGCATGTGACGAGCATCGCAAATGGCGGGAGCTTTGGTGAACTGGCACTGATATATGGCACACCCCGCCAGGCCACTGTCAAGGCCAAGACTGACACCAAACTGTGGGGTATTGACAGGGACTCTTACAGACGAATCCTCATGGGCTCCACCATCAGAAAACGAAAGATGTATGAAGAGTTCCTATCTAAAGTGTCCATCCTCGGTGAGTACTAGTACAAACTTTAGCAAATCTGTATGGATATCATATTTCTATTCATTCTCTTGCCACTGAGTATTATGGACACCAAAATAGTTCCCAGCGACTATGTTTCTTCTGTTTATAGCCAGATTATTTATCTTTCAATATAAAACTCAAGATTGAAGGGAGTAAGTCAATTATATTCCAATATAAAACCCTAGATCCGAGGGAGTAAGTCAATTATATATTTTAATTATGTCTATTTAATTCTGTCTAATGGCAAACAGTATTATATTTGCCTCAGGTAAAACTCCCAATTGTATGTACAGTATATGCTCTGAGTTTCATCTGATACCCACCTACCATCATCAGAGTCACTGGACAAATGGGAACGACTGGTGGTGGCTGATGCGCTGGAGCCGGTGTCCTTTGAAACCGGGTCGACTGTGGTGCGGCAGGGGGAGCGTGGCGATGACTTCTACATCATCGTGGAGGGAACCGCCGTCGTTATGCAGGCACGCACACCCTCTGAGGAACCGGTGGAAGTAGGCAGGCTCGGTACCTCAGACTACTTTGGTAAGCGCTATATTCATTGCTACTTGATAAAGCAAAATACAGTAAAGTATAATTGATTGAAAGAGGATACAGCAAGTTGGCTACAATGTACTTGATGAGTAATAAGGGATAACAAGCTTTACGGTGACAGTTGTTGTTATTGCAGGTGAGATTGCACTGCTTCTGGATCGACCCCGTGCTGCCACAGTCATAGCTGATGGTCCTCTGAAATGTGTCAAACTGGACAGGAACAGGTGTGCACATCTTCAATGTTATTGTGTCAAAGTATTGAATGCCACTGATTTGTCCAAGCAGTGCCACAAGATGGATGTGCTCCTTTGTTTTAACTGTGTGATTTCCAGCCTAACCTGAGTCCCTCTTGCATATCCCTAAGCTTTGGGAATTAATGTCTTAAGATTTGTGTAAACAATGATTGCTGTTCAGATTTCAAATGTTCCTTTTTAAACTTATTTGAATATTGAACAGATGATTAAGCTATACATAATTTCTATTTTTCCAGGTTTGAACGAGTGCTGGGAAGCTGTGCAGACATTCTGAAGCGGAACATTGAGCAGTATAACTCATTCATTGCGCTTACTGTGTAAAAACCTCATCTTAAGTTACCACCTTAGTCCCTCAACTGTGTATGCAATCAAGTAGGCTTGTTTGTTCCAACCTTCTTAGGCCCCTGTGCTTTATGCAACTTTACAGGTTGGTGCAAAAGTAGGTATACTGATTCCTTGATTATATTTTTTCATTTTTGCATACTGCACTTACAGTACAGAATGATTATATGCCTTTTCATTGAATTAGTAGGGAACATAATAATATAATGTGAGGTGTAAGTTTTAATACTGTGGCAAAGTTTGCAATAATGAAATAATATTTGTGTAAATGTGTATGCATACTCTTGTATCACTCTGTATAATGGTTTTGTTAATTAAGGTGCTGAGTACAGTGACAGTCAGTAGTTCTTAATCTCCCTCCTGAAACTATATCAAACATGAATGAGATAACTCTGACAAACATCACAGCACAAACAAGTTCTAGACTCATTTTATTAATTGAAATTCCTGAGAATGTGTAAAGATTATTGTACTGAACTGTACTGCAAGCTACCACTAAGTAGAACTTATAGACTTTTTTTTCAAGCTGACGAGAAATTTACACAAATGATACATTTACCTTGCATCTGATTGGTTGATATTTGCCCCTTATTAATCCCAGGGTAGAAAATTAACCAGTTACACTTAACCAGTATGTTATCAGATGTGGATATTTTCATCAGCTAAGGGAAAACCAACTACAGTATACACACCAATACCACGGCAATTATAACATTGTGTGCGTTCAGCTCAGGCACTGTACTTTCACCAGGGTTATCATCTGTCATTATTATACCCTCTAGTACTCTGATGTGAACCTCTAACCCAGTAGAACTTGTGAGTCACATTCAAAGTTTCGTGTGCTGCTCACAACTCTTTGGCACAGGATTTATATCATAGGAAGAGAGGCCAGATTTCTGAGTGACTGTTACAGGAGCAGTGGAGCCAGACGTACACACGGTTATGAATGATTGATTAGTCCCGTGTGCACTTTGTAAAACCCCACCATCCAAGAGAGACACTGTAGAGTATACCATGGATGCTAGGGGTAGTATCATCCACACCTTAAAACAGGTTTGGTCACAGTCAGTAATTTCCAGCCTACCTGAGAGATGGATGAAGGATGGTACAGTAGAAGCAAGAGAATATTTTCGTCCAGCAACATTCTGTGGGGTGTATGAAAAAATTGTCATAATTTTTGTGGTGGCAACGACCAGTAAAGTAGCTTCGTTTACAATATGTCGAGTCATCTAGGGTTTTCATTGTGATAATTATTATGTCAACTGGATTGTAAACCTTTGAACTGAAAGAAAATGTTGCCCAACTTCACTTCGTATATCCTAAGTAGGCTGGAAATTTAAGGATAGTGGCTAATTGTAGTGTCTTCTCTATTATGGATAATATCATTTACCACTGGTATATAGTAGCCCCTCTAAATATACAATACCATGTTCATATAACTAAGAGAAATTTAATGTGGGGTCACCCTGTTAGTAGAATTCTTATGAATGCATTGAAGGTTTGAATGAAGTAATAATATTAGTGCTGTTTATATTGGCCTGCTGCTGCTTCTGTCACGAGTGAGATGAGGTGCTGAAGTAAGTTTCTTATTAAGCACAGTGATAATGCTAAAGAGGGATGTAGAGACCCAGAAACAACACCATTGCATTTGTATGAAGTCTCTGTTGTATTGTGGCAAAAATATTTATAGATTTAGTTCACAGGAAAAGGAAACAGAGCTCCAGACTTTTCCATAGTTCAAGACATTTTCACTTTTGCTGAAGATATCTTGGAAGAATATGAACAAAAGCTTGAAGATCTTTACCTTTTTTCCCTTGTGAGTTAAACTTATTGACAGTAGCCAGTTTGTTGTGGCTACGTGCAGAATTTCTCTTCCTAGTTGTGGTCATAGTTACAAGCTAGTGGTGATGGTTGCAAACAGTCTAAAGTGGAGTAGTACAGTCCTAAGATATACAACCTTTCAGAATGGAATTACAACATTGCTTGTGGCAATCTGTAGCAAAAGTAAGTTAGCAGTGTGAATTAGCTGCTAAACACTCCCTAAAATATAGCAAAGTAAAGTATATCAGCTGCTGTACACTCACCTTTGTATGTAGCAGTGTGAGTCAACTGCTAGACACTTCTCCAAAAATACAGCAGAGTATGCCAGCTGCTAGACACACCTCAGTATGTAGCTTTGTTATTCTCTGTAGTGGGTCAAGGTTTTCGGGGCCATTTTGATAAGCTCTCTCAGTATGTATGTGGTGTTAATGCCATGTGTTGTCACCCATACAGAAACTAATTAGTGAATAGTCGGCAAATGTTCCACCTGGCTCACTTTGCTTCTCATTTTTGCACTGTTACCAGACGTTACTCTGAGGAATAGGCCTTCATTCATTAAGGACTGTGATTGATTGATCTACCTTATGCCAACATATCTTTCAGTCACAAGCCATGTTGCATAAAACCTTCCTTCACCTACTTATGCCAGGTAGAAGTGCAAGTGTAATATCCAGGGTGGACCTTGTGATATGTTTGCCAGATGCACATTATTTTCAAGGTACATGTACTGTAACTAATAGGCTATTGTAGGAACTTGATAGCAAGAAGTCAAGATGCTAGACTTGAGAAATAGAAATGAAAACTGTAGAACCAACTTGTATAGAATCTACAATCAAGCTGTAAAATATTCTCACCAATTCTTCATTAAGTTTAATGACCCTACTGTACATGCTTGCAAATAAGCTTCACTTAATGTAAAATACTGTAGATGAATATATCACCCGTAAGGAGGAAAATGACATTGGTGAATGGAAAGTTATCAGTTCCTCCAAACCACATTGAAACCAATCATCTGTTCTGAAGTATTGTAGTAGTTTTTTGGCACAGTTAGAAAGATAAAAATATAAAAGAATTAAGCTTGCATGCTGGTATACAAAGGTGTAATTGTGAAGTAAGTCATTGTTAACAGTGCTGCAAATAGTATTGTCAAATTTTGTTATAGCCTTAAGACATCATGAAAGTGTACTTGTCATGAGCTCAATGATGGATAAGTAAAGTTCTTTAATATGTTGCATAGTTGTAGAACTATACTAAAATATGCAAGTTCTCTGCAAGCAGTTACGGTAATATTCTTTATAGCATTGAGATCATTTATAATGATTTTCTACTTTGTAGAATGTTAATATATAAAATGGAAATAAGTAATGGAGTGTATGAAGAATGCCCCAGTGATGGGATCCAGTGATCAACAAGTCAAAACGAACTTCAAAATTTAGAGTTAGTGGAAGGGTGAGTTGATATATTTTATGCATCTGTGTATGAACTAATGAATTGCTAAGTGCTGTAATAGTTTCTTCACCACAACATGGCAGTAAGGTGTTGTCACTGAATGGAGGAAGAAGTAGTAGTTGTCTCCACTTCATTGATAACTTCTTACCCCTTTTAAGATAATGTATGCTGTATTTATCAAGGCAATGCGATCTATTTAAGATATTGGTGTGTCTTTGAAAAGGGAAACTGTTAATGGAAAGGATGCTGAAGATATCACTATTTTCTGCATCCACCTGAAAGTTCAAGGTTACGTTATGTCCCCTTCAAATAGTTTTATCATCCATTCACAGATCCATTTATTCATGAGTGTTGCCTGAGCTGTCTGGTGTGAACAGGAAATTTGGGTTTTATTATTATTATTATTATTATTATTATTATTATTATTATTTTTGTTATTATTGTTATGATTATTATTATTTGATATTTCTGATTTTGGTGTCATCAGCAACTCTTAGGCTTCCATGTGCACTGGCATCAAACTTCAGTGGATAGTTTTATCTGAAAATATTATGTAGATTAACTTTATTATAAAGTAATATGTTAATTTTGTTTGCTAATCCAGTATATTGTACTGTATGAGCATAGTACTGTAATCCATTTACGTATACTGCACACTACAATAGGTATGGAATAGAAATAAATCTTGGGCTGTGGATGCTGGAGCGAAGCTTGGACCAAAAACTAGTCGGACTATAAACAATATAACTGGTTATTCTTAACAGGTTTTTCATGCATTCTAAACATTTCTCTACAAGCATCATAGAGTTCACTAGAAAAAAGATACCAACATAAGGAACAGCCACCCATGGTTGTGTTCTTGTCCATTGGGTTTGAGTGGGAAAAGGACCCCATGCTATACCGTGATAGGAGAAGGTCTATATGACTCTCGTTAATACAGTACAGTACTGTACTGTACTTCAAAATTCATCTCAGCATATTTGTTTCTTGGGGAAAGTTACCATCCAAAGAGTCTTTCCAGCATTCAGGATTTATTGTAATAATGATGGACCCTCTCCTGCATGTTTGAGTCATAGTGTGTCATATGAACTTTCTAATGCAGTAATTATCTCCCAGTGTCTCAATAAAACATATTGACCTACTGATACAGCCAGGCAGCCTTCCTGTTTGATGAGTTTTAAGTAAAAACAGAAAGCCACAAGACTGAAACATCATCATCCCAGTTATGACATGACACACTTTGGTTGAGCTTGCTGGAGAGGGTTAAAGCAGTCCTTGATTTCAGACTTGCTTCAATAATTATATTTTGTGAGGAGCTTGCAAATATTTATGAAGAGCTACAGCAACCACTTGTTATTTAATCGGCTTTGGCATTATGATCCCATAAATTGTTATTTAGTTCTTTCTTACTCTGTAAAAAAACACATTTGAGTTAAAGTAAATTTTCAGCTTAATTTTGTACACCTGTACTTCAAAGAACAGTATGGTCCATTCTATCAGTGTAGTGTTTGTTTTTTCTTGAAGCAGAAGACAGTAGGTAATACTGTGCTATTTTTTGTTTGGGAATGGAGTGCTAATTTTTGCATTGTGGATGAATAATTGTAATGTAGGTGAATTACTGCAGATCCCATACACTTTCCTTCTCAACTAGCAGCACCATAGGAGAACTTGCACTGGGAAAATATTCCATATTCCTGATAAGCATTAATATTGCTAACTAGATTCAGGTTTGTTGGCAGAGGTATATAAACTAGTTTTACAGTATAACACCATCAAAGTTGATAAGAGGAATATATAACATTTTGCATGATACTAATGTTGCTCACTAATTTCAAATTATTGAAATATCATATGGGATTGTGTTTTGATACCAGAGGAACCATACAAGAAATGTGTTTCCTTATAATAATGTAAAACAGTTTCCTTGCCCCTAAAAACTACAAGATTATGAACAAAATGTATGAGATTGTGGTATGTCACCATCAGAAACAGAAAAAGTACTTGCTTTGCTTGTAATAACTAAAGATTTTTTATAGTACAGTACACTGTTTATATTGCTTACAGTGTCTTAGTAGCAGGGTACTGAAGATGCTATAATATTACTAATATATTAAATAATGTATTAGAGACAGTCATAATTTAATCCCACCTTTCCTCAATCTACCACTCATAGGTTATATGTTTATGTATACTTAAGGATTGGATTTGAGACTGCTCAGTAGAATTTAATACCATATAAAGTTCAGTCTACCATTTACACATTGTTATTTTAAGATTGATAATATAGTAAAGTTAAAAAGATAATTGTTAATAAAGGAATAGATACTGTAATGTTAATGAGTGGTAAGATAGTGGTGAGGAGGGTTAACTGTGATGCTTCCATGATTCAGTTTTATATTGCCACAGTAGTGAGATGAATTCATGTTATCAGAGAGGATGACTGAAGTTATTGCAGAACCAAAGCTTTCGTAAGCATTTAAAAGCTCCTCTGCCTAACTTTTGAAGATGTCTTTTAAAGTTTGTGGGCTTTTAAAGAGTTTCCTTGAAAACCTTTAGCATAAATCTATTGCACTTTAAACACTTTACTAGAAGATGTAAACCTATACAGTACTGTAATCCTAAAAAAAACTGAAATTGTCTCCTAAAACTGTTCCTGACTTTCAGTATTTTCTCCGAAGGTGCTAAAAATACAGACGAAAGCTTTGGGTTCTGTATATCCTTCATGCTTCCTGTGGGATGTTGCAAATGTTAGGGTTCATATGCAATTGGCAGTTCTGCTCATGGTTAATAATTTACATAGGGTAACAAAGGGTACCCAAGTTTCACAGTTTATTATAATATTTTTTGTGTCAGTTGTGAAAGCTAATCAGCTCTAATGGTTGTTGCTTCAAGGGTAACTCATACAGCAGCAAAGAACTATTAAAACAATGATGCATTTACATATGACATACCAAAGAGCTGATGAGGACTGAAGAATCAAGTTGATATCAGCTCTATACTGTATTGTAAGAAGTATAATAATTAATGCAGAAAAAGAAAGTTGTTAATTGATTATCTATATGAAATAAATTATTGTTAGCTCTTATGAAATTTAAAAGATATTCTGTGCTACAGCTTTTTGGAATCACTTAGAGGTTAGTGTAGTAAGGCAAGTTGTACCTTAATGTGGGGTAAGTGTGCCCTCGCAGGGGTTAAATGAACCTCCTAAAATAAATATACTGGCATACATACAACTATACATTAATGATAAGTTTCAGTAATGCTGCTGTTCTCCAGTAACTATTCTGTTTTCAGTTGCATTTCAGAATATTGTAAAAGATTTGCCGCACCCCCAGAACGAGGGCGCAGTTACCCCATGTTACAGTACCATCCCTTGTGTGTGTACCCTTCCTGCATCCACCTGCTGGGAAGGTGGATGTGTAGAGTAGTTGCCTGTTTCTATCTTCTGGAGTGTGAGGGAGGGAGGGAGTCAAGGCGTGGTCACACTGTCTTATATGTTTACTCCACATGGAAGGCTACTGTTTCCACCAACTATCTAGCATGGCAGACTTCTTGGGAGTACACTTGAGAGATAGTCACATTGGTGGAATCAGTAGCATCTACTTTGTCAGCAGCATCTTATACCATGAAAAAATGAAGGTCACTCGAGTAAAGAAGGTGCAACATACTAGACTCGTGTTAAAAAAGCAAGTTTTCTTTTATATTGAAGTGTAAGTTGCTTTTCACGGCAGTGTGTGTGTCACCTGATGAGAGAGTTCAAGTTGATATTTTACTGACCACCAGAAATGGCCTACATTTGACAGATGCTAGTACTGTATTTGCATTAAAATGCCACACTATGTGCTTGTGTGACACTGCCTTGAAGTTAGAGGGAGAGAGCGAGCACTGTTGCAAATTTAGCAACTTTCCTATTGTTTAGAAAATTAACACAAATATTAAATTTGGCACCTTTTGGGTGAGTGTTACCACCCTCTATCAACAATAGGATCTTATAAGTATTCAGGTCAACCTACTTCCTTGTAATAATTAGAAATTGAACCAAGAATCAGTAATGTACCTCCTTTTTATTGGGAATGAGGACACTTCATTAACAGTAATCTTTGAAACTGTTTTAAGTACTTTACACTATTGTACTAGAAATGAAAACTAAGGAAACAATAATACTCAAGACTTTAGATAACATGAAATTATTTGGAATATATACTCGTAAGATTTACATATACATACTAGGCTGCTCCTATATGCCCTCCTCCTCCTCCTTCATGCTCCACAAGATACAGGCATCCCATCACCTCTATTTGCTCCTGGTGAGCATTGGAGGATCCTACAGCAAGTGCACAAGGTTTTTAAGGCAACACGAGTCAATTGGTCATATCTTCAGTTAGTGTTTGTGTGTGTGTGTGTGTGTGTGTATGCATGTATTTAGTATTTTTGGTAACATGAGTTAAATTGGCCATATCTTGATTTTGTGTATGTGTGTTTTCAGTGTTCAAGTTGAACCAAATTTACTTATATTTTTTGAGTTGCTGGCCATGTTGATGATGTTAGAGTATTTTCATGTGTCACAAATGAGAATATGGAACACTTGCGAGAGGTGAGAAGTACAGTACAGTATAGTGGAAAAGAGGAACACATGCTGTATCTCTCAAGTGAGTTAAAGCAAACTACAGAACTGTAATATGTTCTAAAGATGTTGAAGCACATTTCATTCTGTGACACAATAAATACTCTTCTATCAAGTGTCTAGTGTGAGGGGGGTCATGCATGCAGTTATACTTTAGAATGATATAGTGATTGTATGTGGAAGAAATCATATGGATGCAACATCCATCTTCATTGATAAGTCTGAATTTTTTAGTTCTATTTTCAATTATTGTATTATTCGGTTGTAGAATATCAGCATAGAATAGTATTTTCTTTACTAAAGGATAATCCTGAAAATGATAAAAAAATATTATTTTTACTGTATAGTGCATATTACTACTATATTGGTTGATAATGTGGGGAGTGAGGTACACTTCTTTAGTGAGATGCAATTATGCAGGTATTAGTGTACTGTTATTATTGTATTGTTATAACTGCATTAACAATCAGAACACTTTTGTATGTTTGTGTTTTGGTCAATCATACTGTTGTTCTGCACCGATATTTGGGAAAGGTTTTATTTGGCTGTACACGATGAATAAATTCCCTGAAGGGGCATAATTATCATGTTACTGAATTATTGAAAATTATTCTACCAACCCTGTACATAACGTATACAGTAATTCTATTATGAACATTTAGGAGTACTGTACAGTACTGTATATGATAATGTAAACTCATAAAGATCATAATTGTCATAATCTTTGTATCCTTTTGCAATGACTAATTGGAAAAGATGTGGCACTTAAATGGACAGGGGCATGTCTGAAAGCAGTGCAAATTCTCACTACTCATAGGTAAGGAAATCCGTGAAACCTTACATAAAAATATCTGAACGGAATCGAGAGGTGCAGGACAAAAGTATGGCTCTTTGTGTTCTGTGTTTGAAGCACCTCAATTTAACCAATGTGCTTGTGTATATGTACAATATATCAAGATGTATTCAGACCAACACACAGAGTGGAGAGTTTAACACAGAAAAATTGTATGCTGATACATATATTCCTATAATTGGTAGCAGATATTCTCTAATGATGGTAAATGATAAATTGTTGTGTAACATTTTTTTGTTCTGTCAAGCTCTGAAGTAGCTGCAGTAGGAAATTGTATAATACATTTTTGTATGTATACTGTATACACAAAGCACACACAAACTGAAGTGCAGCTGTACGTTGAAAGTGTTTGTGATTGCATTGCAGAATCTTCATTTAATGAGTAAAATAATGATTGAATGTTTAGTTTCAGTAGAAGAATGAATCAAGGTATCAACTGAGAATGTATCCAGTAGGCTTGACTTCCCATGAGAACAGCAGTGCTGAAGAAAAGATAGTACAGTCACTAAAATATTATTCTGCATACGTGTGTTGTAATTAAATATGATGTAGTTGAAACATCAGAATCTTGTACTGCTTCAGCCGGAGCCACTGTGTTCATACCAATACTGTACTTTGATGAGACCTGTGGTGCAGAATCTTTTTTTGAGTGATTGTACTAATAATCTGTTTAACAGAAAGTAACTTTTCTTCCTGTAGGACAAGTGCTTTAAATCTAGATCATGTATTTTTATCAAGCACTATTTTTAAAGTTATTACTGAAATAGTATATTACAGAATTAATTAATATTTTGTTGTTTTATTATAAAAATGTATGTACTGTAGTGCGTAAAGTTTGGAACAAATTCATCACAAACCAGCAAGGTCATTGGTAAATATAGGTGGAAAATATTTGGATATTGTACTTTGAATTATACATTTATATAGTGTTTGCCTGATTAATTATTAACTAGTATTTACTTCCAGTCTTTTTTATATACATACTGTAATATTTCAGTAATATTTACTTAGTGCCAAAAAGAATATTAACTTAGAAAGCACTACGAGTTTCTGAAATTAAATCAGCAACTGCATAGTTTTTTCTTCTTAGTAAGCTTCTGTGTCATAATTTTGCTGCCAAATAAAGTTTGAGATGAACTATTGTTTCTCTTGATTACCTCAGATGTGTTGGGATTGAATTAAATATATGATGTTGGTACCATCTTCATCATCAATAACTCATTTCCCATAACTATAAATTAAAATAACAAAAGGAGGGACAGAAATGCATAGTTAAATGGGTAACACATCGCCATGTGAATATTTACAGTGGAATTGCAAAAATGGAAAAACAACACGGTAGATTTGAGAACGGTACTGTATACATGTGCTTTTTCACAGTATACTCGCAATCCAATAATATGTACAGTGTACAGCTGCGGTCTGGAGTTAGTGGGCCACCCAAAGTTGAGAGTATAAACCCCGCATCACCCTTACTTGACTGAGTTACTACTATCCAGACGAGGAGTCTCCCGTGTAGAGTATCTCGCTGAGGGTTGTTCAGACGGATATCCGAACTTTGAACCATACTTTTTTTTACTCCTCTGACGTCAGTTACAACTTTAACCTTTAGAATACCTGTACTTGTAATGGTGGTATTCAATACAGTAATGAAACATAATTACAGTACCGAATCATCTTCACAATATAAAGACACTTGCAGTGTTTCTTGATAGCTTTGTTGCATATTAGATGCACCATGTTCCTAGTAATAAGAAAATGATTCGCTTTACACTTGTGAAAATTTAGAACAAAGGAGAGCATTAATATTTATTATTTTAATCTGAATAACTACCCGTGTTCCTAAATGAACCAAATATTGTGGTACCGACTTCACCTCGGATAAAGTTACCGAAATCACGCTTCGGAACATTTTTGTTCCTCACCATGGAACCAACCCACCATCTCAATTGCCACGCAAACACACGTATATGGCTTGGCGTTTATATACAGTATTGAATTAACAATCAGCAATATATTAAATTGTCTTTTTAACTATGTGACATTAATTCTTGTTGCAGATACACTGAGTCATTATTATCTCAAAACGTCTTATACATAACATCACTTAAAAAGATGTTTTCAGATAAGCCAACTGCTATTTTAATCTGTAGTTCGAAGAGAATTATCATCTCAGTCACGGACACCGGCTATTTTATTATTTATTGTTCCATTATCACTACTCTGAAAAATATAGATTCCAAACTATAAGTGAGATAGTAATAGACTATATAAGTTTAGATTCATATCTGAATAAAATTGTGCTTAAATACTGATCTGTTTTCATTACTATTACTCGTCCACGAAATATTGATTACAAACTATAATTATATTAGAAATATTGTAAATATTTGCAATAATTAATAAATTATTATGAATGACATTATATAATGAAGTATTATTCATTAATGCAATTATATTTCACTACTACATAAAATATTCACATTAGTATATACATTCTAATGTTTAAAGTTATAATTGACGTGTAGGAGTAAAAAAAAAAAAAGAAAGTATGGTTCATAGTTCGGATATCCGTCTGAACAACCCTCCCCACGTCTGCAGGCGGAGACACTGGGTGGCAGGCAGTCGGTCGGTGGCACTCGGGGTGTACTGTAAATCCGCATAGGTGTGTGCCTCCGACTCCACGGCTGGCTGGCTGCGCTGCCGCTCACTCTCGCTCTGTCTGTTGAAATCAGAGAGGTACTCTACATGTGAGACTCCTCGTCTGGATAGTAACTCGCAGTCAAGTAAGGGTGATGCGGGGTTTATACTCTCAACTTTGGGTGGCCCACGAACTCCAGACCGCAGCTGTGCAGCCATGGCTGATAGTGCTTGACCAGGGTCCAAGGAGTGTTGGAGAGTAACTGAACTAAGTTCGAAAATGTGAGTCTTCTAAACCTCTCTCAACGTTGAGAATGGTTTGTAAAATTCACTTGATCGAACTCTGTTCAGTTGCTCTCCAACACTCCTTGGACCCTGGTCAAGCACTATCAGCCATGGCTGTACAGTACAGTAAGTAGCCTGATCTAGCATCAAGCGAGCTCAAGCAAATATGAAACAGGATAAGCGTTGTAATTGGTTCACTAGTAATGCAAATGATTCGAAATTTCAACAAGACCTGGATACAAATTTTGGAATGCGAGTATACTTGATCTCACTCCTCACTAACTACCCATAATATCCCCTGTCACTGTCAATCAGTCTGTCTACATGTTTGTGCAGACTATCTTGGTTGACTAATGCACCTATTTTGATAACACATTGCACCTGTTAGTAACATGTTTGTTGATAATGTTTTGTTTATCAAATTTTCTTTAGTATTAACAACAAAAATATTGAAGTTTTCTGATAAAAATTTTTACGTGCTATTTATTTCGGCATACAGTAAGTAGCTCGCATTTCATAACACCAATGACGTCAGTAACCAATAATCTCCATAATGGCATTTAACTAATCTATCACACTGTCACACTGAGTTAATTAGTACCGATAGTATTTTTTTCTTTGGGGTTTATAGCAATCTTATCAAGCAAGGGATTTAGGTCAGGACAAGTTAGTGATAGTGGCGATTGATGTCAGTCAGTCAGTCAGTCGGGCGGTGGGAGTGAACTTGGAAGGTTGGTTTCATTGCTGCAAACTATATTTCTTTCTTCCTCATTTATTTTGTTCCTGCATATTTTTTTGTATCCTTCGTATATACTCCTGTCCATCCTCTCTATCACCTTCTCTCTCTTTCATTTGTTTTGTTACTGCAAATTCTGTTTCATGCCTACTAGCATCTCCATTCTCTCTATCCATTTCTTCATTTAATTTTTTTTGCGACAAAATTTTGGACGCATACAACAGACACACGCACTGACGTACAGTTGGCCACAGGAATCCGTACACAAACTCATCCTACACGACCTAAAGCGAGGTCATTATTGTCTTAAGGGGTCTATCATTATGTTGTTTGCAGTTACGTAGACTTACTTTTATATTCTGTGTGTTGTTAATTCAGTACACTTGTTGCATAGGTACTATATAGCTGTAGTCACGTACTGTACATATCAATATTATCAAAACACTTTTTTTTACATGATTACACTATGTTGGATGAGTGAATTAATTTGGAGTAATAGATTCCAACCGAACTTCAAAAGTCTCCAATGTCACAGTAGTAAGAGTTAATGATAAGAAGGTGTTTTATTAAGGTATAATAAAGGTGTGTAACTGCTTTTATCACTATTACATCAAGGCGTCACTATTATTACAGTTGGGACCGCCTTTCTTGTGTGCGTGTCACTATAATTTATACTTTAATTTTAATTTTTTAACCCCGTCTGTAGGTAAATATAAATACAACCAATACTGTTATAGCCCTCGATAAAATACACCTTAGTTCTCTATTTTTCCCCGACCGTTACAAATAATGCACAATATATACATATTACCTTCTGGCTGTACTTTAATAATTTCCGGCTGTTGGTATATGCAAGGTTTAAAGAAATGTACGTAGGCTATACTGTATAGAAGCGTCTTCCATCTGATGAGAGGATAACTTCAGCACTCAATAACTTACAATGACACACACACACACACACACACACGGTTTCATAGCGTTTGGAAGGTGTGCACCAAGACTCTTAATTAAATGAATTGCCATTAATTAAATGTTCAGAGTAGTGAAAATTGCACCATTATTAAAGAAAAAACATCTCATCTGTTGGCTGAATGTTACGACATGGATGATATGAATATAATAGAGTATTAGAAGCGGGCCATAGAATATCTTACAAACAAGTATCAAGTAAAAAGCATGTTTACAGGTATACCGTAATGTTTACAGTATATAATTATTTTGTTTACAGTAAATAATCTGTTTGTTTACTGTAACTAATGCTTTTGTTTACTGTACCTAACGTTTTTGTTTACAGTAACTAATGCGTTTGTTTACAGTTTTAATGAGTTTGTTTACAATTCTGATGGATTTGTTTTAGCAGCCGATGCAGTAACTATATTATGTGTTTGTTTACAGTTCCAATGCATTTAATTGTGTACAGTAAATGCGTTTGCTTACCGTTCTAATGCGTTTAATTATTTACAGTAAATAATCTGTTTCTTTATTGTAACTAATGCTTTTGTCTACTGTACCTAACGTTTTTGTTTACTGTAACTAATGCGTTTGTTTGCCGTTCTAATGCGTTTAATTATTTACAGTAAATAATGCGTTTGTTTATGTCTATTCCCCAATGCATCAGAATGCCGCCTGCAGATCTGTCAATGATACTGGCGGAGGGGAGCGACCAGGAATTCTCAGACGACGAAAACACACCTCTTGATCAGCAGGGCGTCAATGGGGCAGGGTAAGTAACACTCGGTTTTAAGGGACCCTGTGATGTAGCCAGAAAATTGGAGATATACGAGTCCTTCAAATATTGCCACGAAACACCACCAATCTCCTGGAAGGAGCTTGTTTCGTGGCATGGTCGGAAGGAATCAGAAGCCTCCAAATTTTCATATACGATCACAGGGTCCTTAACACATTTTATTTTTCCCGCTAAATTTTTCCCGCCAGATTAATTATTCCCGCCAAAATTATAAGGGAGTGTTCATTTGTCGTTGAATATATAATAGAGAGCGACGGATTCCAACACATGCTTAATTAGTCGAGATCTTTTTGGCTTTAGTCACATTTTATTTTTTCCCGGCAATTTAATATGATTCTCACCAAATTGATTATTCCCGCCAAAATTATAATTCAGGGTGTTCATTTAATTGTCGACGAATATTGAGTCCTATAATTGAGAACGACTAATTCCTCTGCAAACTGTGGCGATCAAGAAATAGATAACCTCATATATTTCGTTACAAAATTATATGCTTTTGTAAGTATCATAATAATTATACCTACTGCAATTCACCATCAATTAAGACTGGAGAACCCTTAATTAACTTATTTTACACACACATACATACACACAGTTAGTTTCTTTTACACACACACACACACACATCTATACACACAGTTAGTTTCTTTTACACACACACACACACACATACATACACACAGTTAATTTATTTTACACACACACACACACACACACAGTTGTAATAAAGAAAATGGCCTGCATGCACAAAGCAAACAAAATAAAAAAACCCACCACCTGATAAATTAGAGCATAAAGAAAAAAAAAGAAGTATTGTGAAGAGATATACATACAGTGATGATAACAAGATTGAGTAGAGAGAGCTTTGTTGATAAGGTTCCATGGTGGTAATACGACGCGTCATGTGTAATAATTATTTTTTAGTGATAACACCTATTTTCGTCACTGTTGTTGTTGTTGTTGTTGTTGTTGTTGTTATTGGGTCTGTGAGTGACGAGTTGGACTTAAGGGTGTGTGTGGGAATTAAGGGACAGGCTTGGGTTTTTTTTTTGGGGGGTGCGGGAGTAGGGGTACAGGCTTGGGGTGTGGTGGTGGGAAGGGGTAGAAAGCTTGTCCCCTATTCCCGCCCCCCCCCTAACTCCCACCAAGCCTGTCTCCATACTCCCGCACCCCCCAAAAAAACCTCAAGCCTGTCCCCTACTCCCACACGCCTTAATTAAGATTACGTGTTAATTACAATACCCAATTAATTTCTTCTCAATTAATTCACTTTGATTCCTCCAAAGTATGTCAGGAAACAGAACCAGAAGAAGAGATTTTTAAAAATTAATGGTGTTTTCTGTTGCTTGGAATAGTTTAGGAGGATTCAGTTGCTCCAGATTTGCCAACACAAAATTTCTCCTTTAATTAAATGATATCACGTGGATTAAAGACACGATATTAGATTGATACAGAAAGATTACACGTTATTTACGATACGGTAGCCATTTAATTTCTGACTGTCACTGCATTATCTCTTGGTAATTAAACTATATATCACGTGGAATAAAACACTATAATTATATGAAATAAATACAGATGTTACGTACATTTTACAAGTTATTAGGCGATGAATAATCTAGCAAGTAATTATCTTGACATCTTTAATTATTATGTATGGTGTAGGTAGATGTGGTTAGCCCTCTCATTAGTAACAAACTATTCTGTACAATGGTTAGACATAGGGCAATAATAATAAAAACAAAACACGCAACCTGGGAACAATGAAAGAAATACAGTTTTTATTATTATTATTATTATTATTATTATTATTATTATTATTATTATTATTATTATTATTATTATTATTATTATTAATTCGTTTTGCAGTGTGTGTGGTAATGTGTATACTAAAGGTTCAGTGAAGAATTAAAATTCTGGATAAAGGAATTAGTGACGTCAAGATAAAGTCGGTATCAGGGATTATATTAGAGTGGTGTTAAAGGTCAAAATCTCAGTCAGGAAGTTGTAAGATTAGACACAGAAATTATCAAGAAGGTGACTTGCGTTTTGGTTTGGTGGTAAACGATATGTAGGTGAAAAACTGTTTACGGTACTTTGGATGGTAAATAAATCCTAGAAACTACAGATAGATCCTCTGTTGGAATCCTACAAATTATCTATCTATCTATCGGGATTTCCCCCCAAGGGAGTGGCCACGGCAGAAGTGTCTCCAGTTTTCCCTGTTCCAACACTCCCTCCTTACTTGGTCAAGCCCTCCCCTGCCCCTCACGTTTCTCTCCTTTACATACTATTCCAATCTGTTCTGCCATCTAACTGGTGGTCTGCCTCTCACACCAGTGACACCAGGTCCCACAACTTGACTTCCATACACCTTCTTTACAAACTCCTCACCTAGCATTCTCTCTACATGTCCAAACCATCTCAATGTATTACACTTCACTCTCTCAACCACTCCACATTTAATACCAATCGCCTTCTCACTCCTATCACATCTTTCATACACTCTCATTACTTTCTTCATCCCACCTAGTAAGTTCACATGTTTCTCTCAAGTAACTCATTTCCACTGCACCTATTCTAGACTGATGAGCCCTACTCCATGTCCATGCCTCCACGCATATGTCAGTGTTGGCAAGATTATACTACAGTAATTTTTAATTATCCGGCGTATAGCAGCCGAGACCGTGTCGGATAATGTCGAAAGACGGATAATGCATCACTACCCCCCCGCCCACATGTAGCTCCTTCCAGCTCGCACAATGCTAGTAACATTAATATTACACCTCGGTGTATGACAATTGGTCAATCAATCACCAAAATAATTTTATTGTCCCTGAAATTAACATAAAATACTTATTAAGGTTTTTCTTTCCTTAATCCTACAGGGATGTATATTAAAATTCTTATTAAGCATATTAAATGCATATAACAATTTGTATTAACGTTTTCACAAACGACTCATGTGACTGAAATGAGTTGGTGACATTTGTGGTAGGGATGGGGGGAAATAACGTGTAATATCGTTTGTTTATTTTTATTAACAATGCGCTGCTGTATTCTTCTCCTTTCTCTTTCTGAGAAATAACTTCCTTCTTTATATGGAAGGATATGGCCTTCTGTTTTGCAAATGCACCATCTGACACAAATCACTCTAGTGGCAGTTGCCACAACTTACACCTAGACAAATACGCTCCCGATTTATCCGTCAAAAAGACGGATAATGCCAGGGTCCAAAGAATTCTCTGGACCCTGGATAATGCATCGTGTGACGAAAGGATTTCATGCGCCGGATAATGTCGCAGGACGGATATCACGACGATGGATAATTACTGTATTTCGTTGTTAATTCCCTTTTCACTTCCATACTCACACCTCTACCCTTCATAATCCTCCCCAGTGATCCTATGACCTGTCTACCCCTCACTGCTCTCTCCCTATTTTCTCCTTCCATACTCCGATGTTTACACAGAACTGTACCCAGCAGGTACTTAAACTTCTTCACTTCCTCCATCATCTCACCCCTCAGAGTTATCTCACACTTCGTCCCAGTGAGTACTTCTACTCTGTAGGGTGTAGCAAAGTTAATCACTTCAGTTTCTGCCCTCTCAAATACCATCACTTTAATTTTACCAACATTCACCTTCAGTTTCCTTCGTTTACACACCAACTGAAACTCGTCTACCACTCTCTGTAACTCCCTTTCACTCTCAGCCATCAACACAGTGTCATCCGCACATAAACTTGACATAAAAGACCAGTTTGCTTCATTCAGCCTCAACTTCACCCCCAGACCATTCATTTTGGCTTTCATCTCTCTCATACAGCCATCCATATATACTATATTGAACAGCCATGGTGACATAATACTTGCCCTGACCCTAATTCTCGCCAACCGCATATGGTCAGCAGAGCACTGAAACATTCCTCTCACCACTCTAGCATCCATCACATCTTTCCTTATCCTTTCATCCACAGTTATGGAATCAATCTAACTCATTTGCTCTCCCCTTTCATCTCTCCTCTTCCATGTGTACCTGTGGATCAGTCTGTGCTCGAAGCAGGTGTTGGCGAAAAACAACCCCGCCTCGGCACATACTGTACACATCCACCATTTATCCCATTCACATCCCACTTGCCAAATACCTAAACTAAACTAAATAGATTCTCTGTTAGTAATATTGAGGTAGTTATTTTGTTTTGGGGGGTTATGTGGAGGAATCAGCACTCTCCAATTAATTTGCCGAGAAGAGATAATATAATATAATAATAATACGGAAGGGTGGTAGCCTATTATATGTGATGACAATAGGTTCTGATGTTGGTGAAATATTCGCTCGCTATCATCAAATTCTCGGTAGAACGTATGTGTACTATCAATTTATCAAAGACAAAACTCGTGTGGTGAAATTTGGTGAAAACATATGATAATGGACTAATGATATTGACATGAATTAACGTTACTATGGTTGGTCTTTCTTTCATTAATTAAGTTTCACAAGTTATTTTATTGGACAGGACAGCGACACGAGTTTTGTCTTTGATAGTTTAATGCAGATAGATAGATAAGGACTAAATATATAGCATTTTTGTATACTGCTCCATGGTGTACTGGGAATCGAAGACTGTTGATATGCTGAGAGAATGAACATGTTGTTGTTGTTCTCTGTCCTGGATTCCTTCTTATCTTTATCGCGTGAAACTTATCATATGCACAACGCTCCCCTTGTCAACTTGCAACAAGACTTCACAGATGGTCTGTTTTTTAGGTTGACTTTGTCATTTGGTTATCTCTGCAATCATGTTCAGTATGTGTTGTATATTTATCAGGTTTTTTAAGGGTCTACCACTTCACTTGTCTCGTGCTACATATTTTACTAAACTATGTCAGATTGTACGTTTAGTTATATTGTAAGGATTCCCCCTTACGTATTGCCAGCATTAATGTGGGCAATACTTTAATTAAGGGTTTCGGCGCCCCTTTATTAGATCCAGCCACTTCAACTGTAGCCTACAGTCGGCGGCAAAAGTCATGATGTCACCTCACTCAGCGCTTCTTGTTGAAGGATAACATAAAAACTAATAATTGAAGAAACACGTTAAATTACCATACAGAATTTCAATAGTCTGGGGGTAATTATATTAATCAATCACCTACTCCGGAATTTCAGTAAACAAGTTTATAAAGTTTATATTTCCATACTACTGTATTTATTAGTTTATTTATTTTCTTTATTACTTGGCAGATGTGGCGACACAACTTTTGCCGCAGGCTGTCTAGCTTATCACCTTGAGTCCATTTCTCCACCTACAGGGTTTTCCATAATAAAATTGTGTGAAATGAGTATGGTGGTATGGTTGTGCGTGTGTTTGTGTTGGCATGGGTCTGTGCATGGTAGTATTAATTAAAAAAAGGAAGTTACATGCAATTAAAGACCCTGTGATCATGTATGATAACTGGAGGCTTCTGATTCCTCCTGAGAGTCCACACCACACCATGAAACAAGCTCCTTCCATATAGGTGGTGTTTCGTAGCAATATTTGAAGGACTCGTATAATACCAATATTTTGTACTACATCACAGGGTCCCTTAAAGAGAGTGATATAGTGTAATGTGTTGTGTTGTTATTTACAGAGGAGGAGCAGAGGAGGAGACCAAGTCATGGGATGTATTTAGAACTTTGCCACCCTCAGCCACCTCACTCTCAGAGAATAAAGAGGGCTTCTTCGATGTTGCAGTCAAATTCCTCAAGGTATGTGCATCGTGTAGCCTCCTCCAGTGCTCTTACAATCTATCATCTTTCCTTCGACCCTCCTTCTTGTCTCTCCCTTTCCTTCTCTCACTCTCATTGATCTCCTTCTTTCCTCACTCACTCCCACATATAATACCTTCATCCACATATACAGTATTTTCTTTTTCCACGGGATAGACTTTAAACATGTCTATGTATTCTCCTGTGTTCAGGTGTTCACGTACCTGTTCTGCTTCCTTGTGGTGTTGACGGCTGGTGTGATGACAAAAGGAATTGTCCTTCTCATGACCTCACAACTTAAGACCAATAAGACACTCCACATCTGCTCTGCAAAGGAATCCCAACTGTGTGAGTAGCCTAATAATTAATGTAAAGTTGCAGACACATGAAACAGATACACTTAAAACGGACCCCTCTTATACAGAGTATAAAGAACCTACCTTTGTATACACAACTTTTTGTGTTTATTTTAACAAGCTCGAGGAGGGGCCCGGTCTCTGTTGGACTTGTTACATGTGTCTGCATCTGTAGCCTTCATGGACATGGAAGTAAACAATTATAGGGCATAATAAAGAATGGAGGCCACAAATAGGGGCTTAGTAAAGTAGTGTACTATATAAAAAATCTGTTCCGTCTCCACAGCCAACGAGAAGAGTTACACGGTGACGTTGCCGCAGGAGGAGAATGTGGTGTGGGCGTGGATGCTCTTCTTCTGCTTTGCTGTGCCAGAGTTCGGGTCGTGGTTCAGGTCTACTCGCATGTGTGTCTTTAAGGTCAGTCAGTGTACCAGACCCTCATACATTAATTCTCCCACAACTTCAAAGGGACTAAAAGAATTAGAAATGACTGTTAGATGGTGTTTAATTAAGTTTCATAACTCCATTGCTGAACATTCATAATCATATCAGAACCACCTACAGGTAATTGGAATGAAATATAATATATTCTCTCTAAAACTATTCTCTGAGCCTCCTATCTAAATATCAGTAACTTATTCCTATTAAATTCTGTATATCGATCAATTTGTTATTCCTCCTACAGTCATGGCAGAAGCCCCGGTTGACTGACTTCCTGTGGGTGATGATGTTTGAGACGCTACACACAGTGGGGACGGCTCTGTTTGTCTACCTGGTGCTGCCTGACCTTGATGTTGTCAAAGGTGTAATGATCACCAACTGTGTCGCCTTCATTCCGGGACTCTTTGGTAGGTCACTTAATTATTATTCATGAGTGTGTATGAAATTTATATTCATGGTATGACTCTTAGCCTTTGAACCTTTTGCATGTGAGTAACTCTGATGTGTGATATCGTTTGGCTTCAAGTGAGGGTGGTGTAGATTCAAGGCAGTGTATTGTACTATTCTTCACACCCCTGGTATACTCACCCATTAGGATGATGAATTATTGTATCAAGCCTTTGGTACTAATTCTCACACACTGCTTGATTCTTCACCAATGTGAGACCCTTCCTGTGAAATATGTTTAAAATTAATAATCTGTCTTACCCTTGTCGCTGTGTTCTTTCTCACACAATATGTACTTTCCTCATCCTCTACTTCTTTTTCCTCCTCCTCCTTCCACTTCCACTCCCACTCCTTTCTCTCTGACGTCTCATTGTTTCCTAGTTATTAACATCTTCTCCCTTTCAGGACTTCTCTCCCGGTTGAAGGATGAGCGCAACTACAACCTGAAGGTGTCCCTGGATGTATTGGCTTTGATATGTCAGGTGTCAGGCATGGTAGTGTGGCCGGTGGTTGAGATGGTTAACAATACTAATGGTAATAATTCCTATAGTTGGCATCTCTGGCTCACTCCCCCGGCTCTCCTGCTCATTTCCTTTGGCTGGTGGGAGAACTATGTTGACAAGCAGTCCAATTTCTGTGAGTAGCTACAAGCATCTTGAAGTTTTAATGGAGAGAAGGGTCATGTGGGAATGTTAATTTATATACTGTATTGTATTTGAATATTGAGTGACAAACCTTGTAGTATTTATACAGTTTTTGTTTTGCAGGAACTTGCCAGAAAACACTGTCATATTTGTATTGAACACTTCTATATACTTCTTCCAGCAATCATCAGGTACTTTGGTGGAATAAAGGACAATCTGTGGAGGACACGCTACTTCACCTACATGTTTGTGTCAGTGTGGAAGTGTGCTGTCTTCTTTTTAGTAATGATAATTGCAATGGGTTCTCGTTTGGGGAGAATCAGTCCAATGTTTGACCTGGATGTGGCATTTCAGTGAGTAGTGAGGGTGATGTGTTTATGAATTACATTTACTGTCAGTCTTTCAATGATATTTTATACATTAAAAATATATGCTAAGGAAGATACAGTATGTACCAAATTTTTTTTAAATTGGTAAAGGCAGTCAGTTTTTTCAGTATCACTAATAATATTATAACTGTAGAGAAATATAACAAAACTGCAGTATCATATGGTAATGGAAGTAGAAAATACTGTATAACAAAATGTAAAATGTTAATAATAATAATACCATTGTATGTGAAATATCATCCATCCAATTATTTCAGGGACCATTTGATCTACGCTACCGAGAAGAGACAATCACTGACCGAAGATTCTATCCCTGATTTCGGCACAGTGGCACCGTTTGAGAAAAATATACCCACCATAACAAACAAGATGACCCCAGTATACGTCTTCCTCGTACAGGTTCTCACAGCTTGGGTCTGCTACATATTTGGTCAGTATAATCGGCACCATCAAATTTGTTGTTTCAGATTTATTTTTGAGATGGGGAAGAACATATGCTGTTTTGAAGAAGAGCCTTATTTGCCTTAGATCTAAAGTCCAGTAGCTGCAAAATAATTGTTGTCAATAAGGTTTCTTCACAAAGTCTTGATAAGTTACAATTTCCCACATCTTGATTTGACTTTTACCTTACAAATTGTGTAGTTGTCTCTTATACTATAAATGTGATGTTTACAGGCAAGTTTGCATGCAAGATCTGTATCCAGGGATTCAGCTTCGCCTTCCCAATCAATCTAACCATCCCAGTGTCGGTATCAGTGTTGATTTCCATGTGTGGAGTGAGGATCAATAATGTCTGTGCTCTCATTGTCATGCCAACATACCTTTTCTGGGAGTGCAAGAATTATGACATCCTTGATGGTTTCCTCACAGATGAAGTTAGTAACATTTAT
Organism: Petrolisthes manimaculis; assembly: GCA_034508575.1. Taxonomy (NCBI): domain Eukaryota; kingdom Metazoa; phylum Arthropoda; class Malacostraca; order Decapoda; family Porcellanidae; genus Petrolisthes; species Petrolisthes manimaculis. Next base: position 18,375 of record JAWZYT010006454.1, on the reverse strand, counting down.
TATATTTCCAAGTTGTTATCTCAGATGAAAAATATATTGTTGTTTGTAAAGCACAAAGGATTCTGAAGATTCTTCTGTGATGACAATCCCCTTTTGGAGAGTTCATAGAAATGAAAATATTTTTAGAGATAGTAACAGTGTACTATACTGTACAATTTTAACAAAGATGTCATGGATCTTTATGAATTCTAACTCCTTACTAAACACTTTTTGTACTTTACATTTTAGTTTGCATGGGTGTGGTTCTTTTGGATCCTGTCTCAAATATGGATCACATTCCACATATGGATGCCCAAACACGAACGCCTGGCATCCACAGAGAAGCTCTTTGTGACACCAATGTATAACTCCATCCTCATAGACCAGTCACTGGCACTCAATAGGCGGCGGGACACAGATGGAGATGTGATGACAGAAGATCTTAATCTCGATCCTGACCTTCAAACAAAAGAGGTATGGTAAAGTAGAATGATGAATATATTTAATAAACAAAACTTCATATGAGGAGGAAACTATATTTCCAACAATTTTATAAGTGTCTTGTAACTAAGAAGTTTAGTCAAGATGAAACTTAAGTGTGTTTATTCCTGTTCCAAGCTTTGCCAGGCAACAAACAACAGACCAGGATACCTGAGAATGTGTGATCTGTTTTATGACACTGTTTGAAGAAATTAGTAGCCTTCAATACTGCCCCTTAGGGGGGTATTGCTTGTAGTAATGTGGGCAATACTTTAAGAATTTTGGCGCCCCTTCGGCCCCAGCCACTAGCTTTCAGTTCTTCAACTGTCCCTCTTTTCTTTTTATTTCCTTCCTGCCTGCTGTCACACCTCTCTATCACCTTTTTCTGGCGCTATAGGACCTAGATGTTGCGACGCCTAATATCCATCAATCAAAAACCTTCAATACTCTATTCTTATCAACATCTTATCCTCTTTAAACACTGTCTGTATTTCATTCCAGCTTGCCCAATACTATGAGACGGTTTCCATCCGCACTGACTCCTCCAACAACACTCCACCCAAAATCATGTCCACAGACCAAATCCCTCGCATATATGCCTGTGCGACCATGTGGCACGAGACCAAAGACGAGATGATAGAGATGCTCAAGTCCATCCTGCGTATGGACGAGGACCAGTCTGCCCGCCGTGTGGCTCAGAAGTACCTCAAGGTTCTCAATGTTGACTACTACGAGTTTGAAAGTAAGTCGCATCCTGTAGGTACTGGTACATCATCAAACCAGTGATGCATGTAGAAATATTAGTACAATACAGTACAAGTCATACCATCTATATAATATACAATATAATGTTATCATGTGTACATGTATATCTTAATAAAGTAACTGGTATCTTCTCTCCTCAGCACACATCTTCTTCGACGATGCCTTTGAAATTTCTGATGACAATGAGGATGAAAACGTGGCCAACTCTTACGTGAGGACGATGGTTGGACTAATGGACGAGGCCGCTTCACATGTCCACCAGGCCAACATTCGTGTCCGCCCTCCCAAGAAATACCCGGCTCCCTACGGTGGGCGGCTGGTGTGGACGCTGCCCGGCAAGACTAAGATTGTGGCCCACCTCAAGGACAAGAGCAAAATTAGACATAAGAAGAGATGGTCTCAGGTAAAGTTTCTGTGTAGAGTACAGTGTATAGGATATTATTTTGATACTAAACTTACAAGACTAGAATAATTATAGTGCAGATCAAATTTGTACTGTATTGTACATATATAATTATTCAGATTTAATTGCATTAATATTTTCACAAATGAAAGTTGCATGTAAGATCATGGATACAGTACTCATACTGTACCTTACTGTACTTTAACAGTGATTTTTGCCCAATCCTCCATTTTCTTTTGTATAAAAATAATAAAAATATTAATAATACAACACTGAGACTTGTTGTTGTTGTTGTTGTTGTTGTTGTTGTTTTTACAGGTACATTAATAAAATAAAAATATAAATGGCATAAAGATGATGAGTACAATTTGTGTTTCCAGGTGATGTACATGTACTACTTACTGGGATTCAAACTGATGGACCAGGCAATATCTACCGACCGTAAGGAAGTGATAGCAGAGAACACCTTCATCCTCGCCCTTGATGGAGACATTGACTTTAACCCCAATGCTGTGGCTCTTCTCTTGGACCTCATGCGAAAGAACAACAACCTTGGGGCTGCCTGTGGTCGTATTCATCCTGTCGGTGCAGGTAATTTGTGCTATGTTTCCTGTCACATTATTATAATTATTAATATCAGTACCCCATTTCCTTTTCCTTAAATTTGAAGGGACCTTTTTTTGGTAAGGGATTCAGTTTCTGAATACCCTTCTAGTTACCAGTACAGATGTAAATTTACTTGCATTCGTAAGTTTACCATTGATATTGTATGTCCTGCACTCTACTGTACATACTGTATTTACCTTTCTTTCAGGTTTGATGGTGTGGTACCAGATGTTTGAGTATGCCATTGGTCATTGGCTGCAGAAGGCCACTGAACACATGATTGGGTGTGTGTTGTGTAGCCCAGGATGTTTCTCCCTCTTCCGTGGTAAAGCTCTCATGGATGACAATGTTATGGCCAGATACACCACCAAGTCCAGCCAAGCCAGGCACTATGTACAGTACGATCAGGGTAAGTTTCATGGACTGATTGAAAAGACAAGATTATTGACAGGAAAATCATAATGAATGCTTTCCTAAACCAGAATAAACACACCAACATTTAATGACCTATAATTTTGTGATACAGGTGTGGACTGATCATTATAGTGATGTTCTATACCACACAGGTGAGGACCGATGGCTGTGTACACTAATGTTACAGCGAGGGTACAGGGTGGAGTACAGCGCCGCCTCTGATGCCTTCACCAACTCTCCCACCGGGTTTGGAGAGTTCTACAATCAACGGAGACGTTGGGTTCCCTCCACTATGGCCAACATCATGGATCTCCTTGAAGAATACCAGAAGACAGTGGCAGTCAATGACAACATCTCCTTTCCCTACATCATCTATCAGGTACAGTTGCTATTTTGTTTATTGACATTCTAGTTAAATTGTGATGTTTCTTTTTTACACCCCCAGGTTTGTTTGGCTCACTTAAAACTTCTCTTATATTGTGTCTGTGCTTCAGTGATTTTATGGTTCTAATATAAGTGTATTAGAAGTGATGTTGCTGGTGAGTAAACTTAGTGCAGGAGAGTTTCATGTTGTATTGTGTCATTGCAGATGATGTTGCTGGTTGGCACTATCCTGGGTCCGGGTACCATCTTCCTCATGTTGGTTGGTGCCTTTGTTGCCGCCTTCCCAACCATTGACATGTGGACCTCCTTCATCATGAACATTATACCCATTGCCATCTTCATGGGTGCCTGCATCTTCCTCAAGTCAAAGCAACAGGTAAGCCATGTATCTGAAATTACATGCTTTACTAGATGACCCCCGGAGTAATGGTTCTTCTGAATGGTGAGCAAAATTGACGAGATTGAGTGAGAGCAAGATCATCAAAGTGTAATTACCAGTACTGCACTTGCACTCATGAGAATAACAGGTGATACAGTATGTTGGAAATGCATTGAGAATATACTATTACAGTGGCTGTATGAAGAAGTAACTAATTCCGTTCTTTCTTTTAATGACTACACATTCTGTTACATTTACACACTGGTGCTAATTGTGGTATCTGTGAGTGTGTAAATTATTTTCCTTCTTGTTGACAGATCACAATGGCGTACATACTGACTGCTGTATATGCGCTAGTGATGATGGTGGTACTGGTCAGTCTGTTCATCACTTTTGCTGAGGAAGGCTGGTATTCCCCCTCATCACTCTTCTTCATAGCAACAGCCCTCTCATTTATCATCACTGGTATCTTGCACCCCAAGGAGCTCGCCTGTCTACCCTGTGGTTTGATCTATTACATGTTGGTCCCCTCCATGTACCTCCTCCTGCAGATATACTCCTGCTTCAACCTCAACGATGTCTCCTGGGGCACTAGGGAAGTTGCAGCCAAGCAGAAGAAAAAGACCCGAGAGGTACGGTACAGTCACTCTGGAAAGTTCAATGGAATGAGTGGTGAAACAGAATTTTTTTTTAAATAATAAAATTCTTTGGGCACTTCTGATAACCAAATGCACAAATGTTGAGATAGGATGCAAACACATTGAATTTGTTCCCTGATTTCTTACCATTTGCAGGACCTTGAGGCAGAGAAGAAGGCAGCTGAGGAAGCCAAAAAGAACAAGAAGAAGGAAGGCTTCCTGGGTTTCCTGTACCGGGACCAGGCACCAACCGATGATGAAGGCTCTATGGAGTTTTCTCTGGCTGGACTGTTCAAGATCATGTGTTGCGTCCACTCTAAACCAAACACCGAGAGGGATCAACTCACCAGTATTGCCAACTCACTAGACATACTCAAAAAGCGCTTTGAGATGATCGAGTTGTAAGTTTTCTCATCTGCTTGTAAAAATGAGTGACCATTGAGCTGAAGATCTTATTTCATATTCTTTGTTCATTATTTCTATATTTCTTCAGTACTGTACTTACACTTTTTGGTTGATAGTATTGTAATTATATAATATGCCATCCCACTGTATTCCTAAGGCATTATAATCAGTCAACATAAATGCTAACTATATGATTCTTTTCACTTTCATCACCACAAGCAACAAGGGGGGCACCGCCTATCAGAGACGTCGGTCAACCTTATACTCTAGAAAGTCATTGAGTGTTGACAATGCCACAGCTCTACTCCTTGAAGATGATGACATGGACTACAGTGACAGCGCGAGTGACATATCTGGTCAGTTACATAATTATATATAACCTGTACAAAACAATCACCCAATATAGGAGAGGACTCTGTTATTACTATAATGGTATATCATATGTGAATCATCTGTTCTGCCTGAAATAACATGGAAAATACACAAAAACACACAGGCAGCTCTATCAGCTAGCTATGTACAGTACTGTACATATGTGTGATGACAATGTTGCTTTTACACTCTGAAGCCCCGAGGGAGGAGCGCGATGATCTGGTCAACCCGTACTGGATGGAGGACAAGGCACTCATGAGGGGTGAAGTGGATTACATGCCTGGGGCTGAAGTCCAGTTCTTCAAGGACCTTATTGAAAAGTACCTCTATCCTCTTGCCAAGGATAAGGCCAGGGAGGTTAGTTTATCTTTTTTCTTTTTTTTTCTTTTCCTTGCTGTTTTGTGGGATGAACCAAACACACAATAACTAACAGTCATGTGAAACTCACCCTGTATCTTTAAGAACTTTATCTTGCCAAAGATAAGGCCAGGGAGGTTAATTTTGTTTTTTATTTTTCCTTGTTTTTTTTTTATTCTTGTCGTTACCCTTGTGGACGAACCAAACAAACAATAACTAATGGTACCGTTAAACCTACCCTTTGTTTTGTAGGATAAAGCAGCAAGTGAGTTGAAGGACCTGAGGAACATGGTAGTGTTCTCCTTTGTAATGATGAATGCCATCTTTGTACTTGTTACCTTCCTGCTTCAGCTTCACAAGGACATCATTCACATCAACTGGATACTGGGGGTCAAGTCTAACATTACCTACGTTGAAGATAGCTTTGAGGTGTGTCTTGCTATTCTGTGTACTTTGTAGTTGGTTGATAGGAGGATGGTGTTATACTTTCCTCATATTTTGACATTACAGTGTACAACTAGATGCTGCTGCAAATTAAAGTCTTCAATATTTAATTGGTTTAGCCCCTGTAATGAAAATAATTAATCTGATATTAATTTGAATACTATTTTCCAGGTTTTCATTGCTGAAGAGTTTCTGATGTTGGACCCCATTGGTATTGTGTTTGTGCTCTTCTTTGCCATCATAATGTTCATTCAGTTTGTGGCAATGTTGTTCCATCGCTTTGGCACCATCTCCCATATCCTGGCATTCACAGACCTCATTTGGTGCAGACAGAAGGTATGTTACCCTGCAGTTTTTTCATTAGGTTTTCTCAGTATTTTAAATGTTTTATAACTCTTTGACTTGGAACATGACTGTGTATGTGTATGAAGATATGTACAGTACTAAGCAATATTTTTCAACAGGCTGAAGACATGACTGAAAATGCATACATTGAGAAGAATGCTGTAAACATTGTGCGAGAGCTTCAGAAGTTGAAAGGCATTGACAGAGATGATGACTCAGATGGTGGTGAGGGTGGGAAGCTGACTCGCCGCAAGACTATACACAACCTGGAGAGACAACGGCAGAAGAAACAGGCCATTAGCACCCTTGATGTGGCCTTCAAGAAACGCTTCTTCAGCTTCTCAGCTGAAGCGGTAGAAAGTGGAATGGATATGGGTTGGTAGATTTCCAGTTATTCATTGTAGTATTCTAGTTACATGTATCTTCCACCCATTCCTCCATGCTTCCTTCAATGAGTGCTGTCCTTCCTCTCTACTGTATTTCGTTTTCTGATTATTTACAATTTTATTGCTCCCATTATTATTTTCTGTACAGTTATTCAAGTATGTCTAGTCGATCCTATAACACTTGACCAATTTCTTTTATGCAGTATTAATTGGTTCTACAGATTCATCTTTGCTGGGACCTCGTCTAAGTGTTCGCCGTGGGACAATGAAAGCTTTGGCTGAACGTCGCGAGTCAGTTGTACACGAACGCCGCGTGTCAAGGTCAATGTCCAGGTCAATGGGAACTCGCAAGGTAGGGGACCGAGAGGGAGCAAGGCATTAGTACAGTATAATTTATGATTATTAATTCATCAGAGTGCTTACAGCTATCCAGACTGTGACCATTTGAACAACATTATCAAGTGGTCATACAGTATTGTACTCCAGCTTTCCAGAAGGTATGGAGAGTGAAATTTAAACATACTGTACTGTAATTAATGATGTGCAAACACACCAAATGTCAGTACAGTGTATATAAATTATGTTTTATTGCTTTTCACAGACATCCTTTGCCCCGGAGGTCATTGAAATCTGATGTGGTTCTGCCAGTCTCGAGTCTTGATGCTCGTAGCTTGTTCTTTCATCGTCCTGCCAGCCTCCAGTCATCATCTATTTCAACTCAAGGGTCTCTAAGTATGGCTGGCCATCTTGGGGACGTGGTTTTATGGTAGATCAGCGATGTAACCCAAACCTATACTTTTATCCATCACTTCATTCTCCATGCTTTTACCTCCTTTGAAATGCCAAAATACTTGGGAATGTGGTTTTATGGTAGATCAATGATGTAACACAAAATTAATCTTATGTCTACCACTATTTTATATGTCTTTTCCTTATTTGAAATTCTGTACTAGAATATATTTCTAGACTTTTGTGATCCATTTACCATATAGATTAAGTTATACAATGGTCTTGTGTTGAATATGTGTTATATCATAACTGACTGTATTTATCAAAAATACTGCTATCTGATTATTTATGTATTGTATAATCCCCTAATACGCACTGTAGCTTAAAAGAAAAAGTTTGTTGTTACTGTAAATAGAAACACTGGTTGAAATACAGTGATGTGACTCCATTATACGTTATGATTTATTACCAAGGTACCGGTATTATATTTACTGTAGTTTCGAATCACAAGGATAACCTGATTGACAATACTCTTTTAGTTTGGGCTCTATATTCCCTTCAGTTATCCTTTCATTTAAGCTTTATCTTATTTATTATAAAATAGGTTTAACATTATGAACTACCATGTGAAAGATATAGTATGATTAATTTAAGCATGAATATTAAAGGTCAGTACAGGATTTACTACATGTATATTAATTAGTCTGTGATCATTTTATTGAAAGCATAATATATTATATGAAATTGACTGAAAATGGGAAAGTTAAATGCTGCTGGTACAGTATTTTGCTTCTGAATGATAAATTATAGTGTGAAAAGAAGTTGTAGTAACTTCCTCTTCATTGATGTAAAAAGAAATTGTAACTTCCTCTTCATTAATGTAAAAAGAAGTTGTAGTAACTTCCCCTTCGTTAACTAATACAGCAGACTTTTCATGAGGATGTCTTATTACCAAGTATGTGTTGAAGTTGTACCATTATAAAGAAATATTTAATGTATTTTAGTCAGAAAATTATGGTCTGTATAATCAAAGTTACATAATAAACGCATTTTATACATTAACTTTTTTTTATTCTATACTGTTAGTGTGATATATTCATGGTGGTATGTACATAACTGACTTTCATGCATCACACATTAGTCCTCTACATGTTTTCTTCACGCAGCATTACTGTACTAAAATTAATGAATACATTAATAAATAAAGAACAAGAAACTTTACCAATCTTATTAACCAGTAAGTCTAATTTATAGGACTTGGTTATTTAATGATAATTTGTATTTGCCATTCATGATTTTGTTGACCCTAGACCAAACGAGTGGTGGGGAGTGGAGTGCAAGAAGGGAATAAATAATGAATAATCTTGATGGAGAGGAGAGAGTTTTCGAAAAATTTAATAACACGAACCGCACTACACTATTCATCTGCTGAAGACCATGAAACGAAACGGAGAGAGAGACGTAGCCTAATTAATACGAGGAGTGGGTTAACTAAAAATAATAATAAATAATTCCATTCCATTCTTCCAACCAGCGAGACCCGGCATCTTGAGAGGAGGGGGAAGAGGAGGAGGAGAAAGTTGTTCACCATCCAGCAGGCCAGCAGGGAACCCACCAGACTGGTAGACAACCTTTGAGTAGCGTTTCGTCCTCGGTGGTGGAAGCATTCGTGTTCTTGTAGCTGCTCCGTGGAATACTTTTATTTTTTTTATATATGTGTGTGTGCGTGTGTGATGGGGTTTTATTATTAAAGTTGGAGTGTGGATCTGACTGAGAGTAATGTGTTCTCACAGAAGAAAACAACACTTAAGCTGATATTCGGTGTTTACATGCGGTGAAAGGAGAAGAAGGTGAAGGAGTGAAACCTTTTCGAGACAGAGAGAAAGAGAGAGAGAGAGTGAGAGGCAGGCCACTGACACAACAACACAGTAAGTATAGCCTAGTAGTATTCCTAGTTCAGTATTCATTTCTCTTTCATTCACTGCGAAGAGAGAGAGTGAGTGAGTGAGTGAGAGAGGCCACTGACACAACACGACATTTCTCTTTCATTCACTACGAAGAGAGAGAGAGAGACAGACAGACAAACAGAAAGAGAGAGAGACAGACAGACAGGGAGAGAAAGAGAGACAGACAGACAGGGAGAGAAAGAGAGACAGACAGACAGGGAGAGAAAGAGAGACAGACAGACAGAGAGAGAGAGAGAGAGAGAGAGAGAGAGGGGTAGGCCACTGACACGACAGTAAGAAATAAGTATAGCCTTGTATACAGTATTCATTTCTCTTTCATTCAGTAGGCTACGTAGCTGTTTGTTTCATGCATATTCAATCATTCAGTATTCATTTATTTATTTATGTCTTGTTGCTTATTCTTGTGTTATAATTATAGTTTTCATCTCACGTGTCATTATATCCCTTAATTGGAGTATAGTACTGTTTATATTACGGTATAATTTATTACGCCTTCATCTAGATATTGTATGTTAATGGCTTCCCGTTATTTTATCTGTTATGATTAATATGTACAGTCAATGGTAAAAGTTATACGTTAGCCTACTCATTTAACTTAATTTAACTGTGTGTGTTAGTGTTTGATGGTGCAATTCTGTGTTCATATGAATTAATGTTAAAAGCACAAATTAATTTCATCCTCTCCTATCCTATTATGCGTTTAGGCCTGTCTTGGTGAAAATTATATAATGCACAGATTCCCCGGCCTAACGCAGCTTCTATCTTTATTCTTTATTTCTTATCTCATTTTCCCACATGCCACAGGGTCTTTCAGGCCTTGCGTGATCCAATTAAATACTTTCTCTTCAAATTAGTAGCCTATAGCCTAACTCATTTGTTTCCTGGTATACTGAGTTAAAATTGGCTTCCTATATTTACATCAGAGATCGAGAGGATATGCATGAGATGAGCTCTCTTTATTGACAGTATAGGCTATAAATAATTATTATACTGTAGAGATTTTGGCGCCCCTTCTCACCCGAGCTGATCCTTTCCTAACCTTTTTCCATATGTTCCTCCTCTCCTTCTATTATACATTCTTGTTTGGCCTGTCGCTTTCCGTCTCCTCCTATATTTCCACTTCAAAAACATCATTATATATCTGTTGACTAGAGATCAAGCCATTTGCTAAAAAGCTTCCATCAACTTGGCCATCTTTTTACATATTAATTCCCTTCGTTCTCCGTCCTCCATCCTTCGTTTTAGGGTCAGATATTAGCTCCTTGCACATTCGTCAGTTTCCCTTCAACTTCTAAAAACAGGTCGAAAGACGTAATATGGATGAAATAGCAAGAGGAGTTAGCCTACAGCCAGAAAAAACAAAATAATATATACGTCATCCACCCTCGATCGTGCACGACTCAAGAGAGCTATACAGCCGTGAAATCCATCCACACTCTTTTTAGGAGTCTGGAAAAAGAGAGACGATTAAAGGGTGTACATAACTGAGAGTCATTCGCCATCCATGACGGTAGAAAGTCAACTGTTGGTTAGTGCTGCTGGTGGTAGTGGTGGTACAGTTGGACACACAAGTTAGTTTATGGTTAGTGAGTCCTATTGCTTAGTTTGTTTGTAGCTACAGGGGTTAGCTGGTTGGTTGGATACACTAGTTAGTTAGTTAGTTAGTTTGTAGCTACAGGGGTTAGCTGGTTGGAGATACAAGTTCATGGTTAGTGAGTTTGTAGCTACAGGGGTTGGTTGGTTGGTTGAGTGAAGTGTCTGGAATAATGGTGCTGGTTGTGAAAGTAGGGGCGAAATCAACAAACAGAGATGAAGCTGATGAAGTGGGACTAATTGAACAGCTTACAGGGGTGAAATGGACAACCTACGGGCCTACAGGGACTAAACTGTTGTAACTAATATCTTCTGTATAATTGTGTGACAATTTTGGTGTGTGTGTGTGTGTATCTTAACTATATTACGTTTTCTGTTTTATTACGTTTCCTTCGGATCCTCTTGCACCCTTTGCACACACACTGTACAGTCGTGGTCTAAAGTTCTGTTGCCTCGATCATTGTTGGTACGGTATAATGACGAATTTGAGGGTGAAAGTAGGCTATAATAGTTATAATAATAAAAAAAATACTAGATAATTATCTGTAGCTCCCTCCCCAGTCATACGAAATAAAGAAATGAATAAGGTAGTGATGATGATACTGAAACTAACATATAATTCTTGTAATAATTATGAATAATGATAGCGATGACAACGCCCGTCATTTTTTTCTTTTCAAAGGTGAACACGTATAACTTGATCTCTCCTCACCAACCCATATGAACTGTCCTTCAGTAAACAGTTACATAGCTCGTCTCTAGCACACTGGGTTCCCCTTTTTAACCATGAATGCCAACTAACAGATCTCTTGCATGACCAACGGAGCGGTGAGCGAACACACACACACACACACACACACACACACACACACATTTAGCTTAGCCTACTGCATGGCCAAGAGAACACACACACACACACACTCTGACATCGTCACAATTTTTCACGATCCTCTTGATTTGAACAGTTTAAATTTTTTTGAATTACTGTCTTTGGTCCAACATGCCTTATTTTGTGATGAATAATTTATACCAGTTTGTAGCTTATTTCATTGTGTTGGCAATGTGTTAGTACGAGTGTAGGATAATGATATAATTAGAGGGAAATAATGTTGGTAAATTGATGTGAAGACGATTGGAGCTTCCGTATCTAAATTAGGAACCGTGATGTAGTCAGAAAAGTGGAGGTTAGTGAGTCCTTCAACTATTGCCACGAAACGCCACCAATATTGAAGGTGCTTGTTTCGTGGCATAATAGTCAGGAGGAATCAGAAGCCACCATTATTTGTATTAACCTGGTCCTGTTTCTTGATATACTTTGGAGGAATCAAGGAGTTTTAATGTAACAAAGTAAAAGACTCGACCAACAGCAGCAGCAGGTGTAGCCTAGGCGGTAGATAGCCTAGTAGTACAAAACAGCCTAATATATATTACCCTAATTTTCGCTGATCTATGTACAGTTTCCGGGTGATATTTTGTCCCGTTTCGAATCGATTCTTCTGGTCTAAGTCACCGCCTTGTTAGCCTTGATAGTACAGTAATGGTAAAATTGTCAGGGAAGAAAATGACAAATTGATATCCAAGCCAAGCAGCATCCGAGATCACTAGGCTATACTATGCTTGTTATGTTGGATTTGGTTGCCTCAGAACTATACACTCTTATACACCATTATTACCCCCTTGTAATGAAGTTTGAGCTCTAATTAACTATTCTGGCCGTAAATATATAATCATAACGGTAACTGGTAATGGGGGATATTATTACAAGTGTACCAAGCGTAGGATGGCGCCGTTGGAAAGAAAGAACCAGTGATAGTACAACCTTTCTCTCAGGCTTTTGTTTTTGTTTTTAGAGGCTCCCGAATGGTTCAGTAGAATATGCGAGGTAATGACATACATACATGCATACCCCAGGCAACCTCATGCTCACATCCCACCCACTTGTCGTTCCGTTATCCACAGCCAGGAACAAAAAAATAATATTAAGGTGTTGTCTTGTCTTCTTATTCCTACGTATATTATATCATTGTGTATGTGTATATAGAGGAATTAAGGGCACGGGAACTGCTTTTAGGTACGTGGGTGCTTATTGAAATGTAAACAAACAAACCGTATCCGATTCCCTATTTGATTATAATGTTTATTTGTCACACTCAAAGGGATTTATACTTATTTACTTAGCCTATACTCCAGATTTTGTTTGACCTGGGAAATGTGTAGGCCTACCAGCTCACTCATATTGTTCATTTATTTCGTGGCTTTTTCGGTAAATATAATGCAAAGATAAATTACTGTAGGCGGTGAGAGAGAGAGAGAGAGAGAGAGAGAGAGAGAGAGAGAGAGAGAGTGTGTGTGTGTGTGTGTGTGTTGCCAACTACTGAGGCATGCAAAGCCCATTAGAAGAAGGTAAGTGAAGGTATATTGTGAGGTCTTGGCAACACTGGTTCGAGGGGTCAACTGCCCTAACTGGTTAAGGAAAAACGTGTTTCTGTCCCTGTGTTGGAGAGAGAGAGTATGACCGCGGAAAGTGTAATTAATAGAGAGAGAGAGAGAGAGAGAGAGAGAGAGAGAGAGAGAGAGAGTGAGTGAGTGAGTGAGTGTATGACCGCGGGAAGTGTGTTTGAGAGAGAGAGAGAAAGTGTGTGTATGACCGAGGAAAGTGTATTTGAGAGAGAGAGAGAGAGAGAGAGAGAGAGAGAGAGAGAGAGAGAGAGAGAGAGAGAGAGAAGTGTGTGTGTGTGTGTGTGTATGACCGAGGAAAGTGTATTTGAGAGAGAGTTAATTGATGACCTCTGAATGTGTGTGTGTGTGTGTGTGTGTGTGTGTGTGTACAGTTACATCAAGACAACGATAATGATCCATGCAAGTAAACTCTATTTAGCATACCGTACTCAGAAGGGGAAAACACATACACACACACACACACACACACACACATACACACACACACACACACACACACACACACACACACATTTCCGTCATTAAACCCACCAAAAAATTAATAACACGTAATAACATATGATACTAATCTGCCAACACACACACACACACACACACACACACACACACACACACACACACACACACGAACCTTTTTCTTCATCTTCTCTCTCTCTCTCTCTCTCTCTCTCTCTCTCTCTCTCTCTCTCTCTCTCTCTCTCTCTCTCTCTCATACAGACAGATAATGGGAGGGGGGGGGGGGGTGAATTCTGATAGCCTTTGTATTGTGTCTCATTCATTGTATTCACTCACTCACTTATCACGGTTCCTCACACACACACACACAGAGAGAGAGAGAGAGAGAGAGAGAGAGAGAGAGAGAGAGTAGGTTGTGAGTGTTTGCTGGTGAGAGAGAGAGAGAGAGAGAGAGAGAGAGAGAGAAGGAAAAGAATATCAGTGTGTGTGTGCCTGAACAATGAGAGTGACGTGAGCAAACACTCATATTCCAACACAAGGAATAAATGGTAACAGAGTGAGTGAGTGAGTGAGTGAGTGAATCAGTGAATGAATGAGTGAGTGTGAGTGAGTGAGCGAATGAATGATAGAGTGAGTGTGAGAGAAACTAACCAAACAACCAACCACACACACACACAATCATAGGTGTACAACCGTGGCTGATAGTGCTTGACCAGGGTCCAAGGAGTGTTGGTGAGCAACTGAACAGAGTTCGAACAAGTGAATTTTCCAAACCATTCTCAACGTTGAGAGAGGTTTAGAAGACTCACTTTTTCGAACTCTGTTCAGTTACTCTCCAACACTCCTTGGACCCTGGTGAAGAACTATCAGCCATGGCTGTACTGTACAATCATAAAATCACACACACACATATATATACACACAAACAAACACACACACATGTAGTCCACTGTTAAACAAACACTCACACACATAGACTCAGTAATAAACACACACACATGTAACCTACACACACACATACAGACTCAGTAATAAACACACACACATGTAACCTACAGTCACACACATACACACACACTCAGTAATAAACACACACACATGTAACCTACGCACACACACACACAGACTCAGTAATAAACACACACACATGTAACCTACACACACACACACACACACATATATTCGGTCAGCTATAAGTCATTGTAATAAGGAAAGAACACGTGTTTATAAGAGAGACCTACTTTAAGAGGGTAGTGCCAGGATTCCTTCAAACTATGCCAGGAAACAGGACCAAAGGAACAAAAATAATGGTGTTGTGAGTTGCTTGGAATAGTTTGGAGGAATCGGTTGCTCCAGATTTATACCAACACTGAATAATTGGAGGTTTCTGATTCCTCCTGACCATACCACGAAACGGCCTCCTTCCATATAGGTTGGTGTTTCGTGGTAAGGTTTGAAGGACTCGTTTACCTCCTATTTTCTCTCAAATATTTAGGCCTTTCGTTTCAGTGTCTGTGTTTTTAATTTATTTGTGTGTGTGTGTGTGTGTGTGAGAGAGAGAGAGAGAGAGAGAGAGAGAGAGAGAGAGAGAGAGGGAAGTATGTCAGGGAGTGAATGAGGTTTATAATGTTATAGTCTATATAGTGATAACAGATGTTGGAGTGACCAGACAACATCACCACTACCACTACTACCACTACTACAACCATTACCATCACTACCACTACTACCATTACTACCATTACTACCACCACTAGCACTACCACCACTACCACTACCATCACTACCACTACCACCATCACTACCACTTCCATCATCATCATCATCACTACTACACTACCACCATCACCACTATTACCACTATCTATCACCACTACCACCATTACCGTGTGTGTGTGTAATGTAAGATATATAAAAGAGATGAGTGTTGGTGATAGCGACAACCATTGTTCAATATCGTGAGAGAGAGAGAGAGAGAGAGAGAGAGAGAGAGAGAGAGAGAGAGAGAGAGAGAGAGAGAGAGAGAGAGAGAGAGAGAGAGAGAGAGAGAGAGAGAGAGAGAGAGAGAGAGAGAGAGAGAGAGAGAGAGAGAGAGAGAGATTTAGTGTTATATTATTTATTATTATTTATTATTATCATTTATTATCATCCTAACTCTTCAATTCTTTATTCCTTCTATTACCTGTGTGTGTGTGTGTGTGTGTGTGTGTGTGTGTGCCAGCCAATGAGCCATTAGCCAGTCAGTCAATTAATATTAGGCTTTAAGAAGTTGGCTGATAACACACACACACACACACACACACACACACACACACACACACAATGATGATGACGTGAAATGAACGTATGTAGGTTTTTACACACACACACACACTCACACACACACACACACACATACACAATGATGATGACGTGAAGTGAACGTATGTAGGTTTTTACACACACACACACACACACACACACACACACACACACACACACACACACACACACACACACACACACACGGCCTTCACCATACCACGAAGGAGAAAGCTGAGATGCTCAAATATTATATATCTTTTTCTCGTGTCTTTTGTTTTAACTCTGAATTCAGCATTGTTTCCCAGAGCAGAATATATGGAATATATTTATATATATATAATTTTATATTTTTATAAGCTGTGTGTTGAAGGGATTAGTTTGTGCCACGAAACAGAACCCATAATAATAATAATAATAATAATAATAATAATAATAATAATAATAATAATAATAATAATAATAATAATAATATTAATAATAATAATAATAATAATAATAATAATAAAAATATAGTTATATATAATACTAAAACTACTTCTACTAATAATAATTAAAATATATATACCGGTATAATCATAATAATAATAATAATAATAATAATAATAATAATAATAATAATAATAATAATAATAATGAAGGCCTCCAGACAGACAGACATTAACCCATATTTTTTTAGCAGTATTAAATGGGGGGAAAATAGTAGACATATATTTTTAAATCTAGGTTGATTAGACATTATAGATTGTAATATTCTTATATCATGGATGGTCAGTTTATATATTTATTTATTTATTTATTTTTAATCCAGGTTAAATTAGGCCTTACGGATGATCACTTTTTAAAATCCAGGTTAAATTTGGCATTACAGATGGTATATATATTTTTGTTTATCTAGGTCGACTTTGGCATTACATATCCAGGTTAAATTAGTCCTTATTGATGGTGGTGTGTGTGTGTGTGTGTGTGTCAGACGTGGACTTGCCTGAGGGTTCCTACTGCACTTTCTCATTCAACAGACAGATGGTGGTGGTGGTGGTGGTGTGGTAAAGGAAGAGAAGAGATCAGGGTGTGTGTGTGTGTGTGTGTGTGTGTTGTGTTTTGTTTTGTGAAGTGTGTTGTGGTGTATGTGTGTTGTGTGTGTGTGTGTGTTTTGTGTTTTGTTGTGTTGTAAAGTGTGTTGTGTGTGTGTTGTGTTGTGTTGTAAAGTGTGTTGTGTGTGTGTTGTGTTGTGTTGTGAAGTGGTGTTGTGTGTGTGTGTGTGTGTGTTTAGATAAGGATGTGATATGATTATTATTATTATTATTATTATTATTATTATTATTATTGACCTCTCTCTCTCTCTCTCTCTCTCTCTCTCTCTCTCTCTCTCTCTCTCTCTCTCTCTCTCTCTCTCTCTCTCTCTCTCTCTCTCTCTCTCTCTCTCTCTCTCTCTCTCTCTCTCTCTCTCACTACGCCCCACTTTCAACGCTACCCTAAATTCTATAAATAAAACTCTTATATTAGCGTTAGTTGCTATCTCCAGTTTTTAAGGCAACACACACAATCTTACAGACTCACTTTACAAAATGTCAACAATATTTCTAGTGCAGAGATTTCTAATACTTCTTTAAATAATAATAATAATAATATTAATAATAATATTAATAATAATAATGGTAACAGTAGTTGTAGTTGCAGTAGTAAGTAGTAGTAGTAGTAGTCGTAGTAGCAGTAGCAATAATAATAATAATAATAATAATAATAATAATAATGGTAACAGTAGTTGTAGTTGCAGTAGTAGTAGTAGTAGTAGTAGTAGCAGCAATAATAATAATAATAATAATAATAATAATAATAATAATAATAATAATAATAATAATAATGTCAACTTTGGAGTGAATTTCAACCATAAACAAATTGAATAATGCGATATACTGATAAGATGATGTATAATGTTATCTCAGTATTTGTGTGAATGGATGAATAATGTGTGTGTGTATAGATGTATTGTGTGTCCAGCAGTGTATGTATGTACAGTATGTATGTATGTATTGGGGAGTGAATGGCAAAGTTATGTATGTATGTATGTATGTACTAGGGAGTGATTTACAAGGTATGTATGTATGTATGTATGTATGACAAGTTATGTATGTATATGTAGGGGAGTGAATGACTTGTAGTGTATGTATGTATGTATGTATGTATGTATGTATAAGGGAGTGAATGAGTGAGTGAAGAAAGCGATAGTTTCACCTAAGAACCCAACCAGTCAGTCAGCCAGTCAGCCGTCTGTCTATGACCCACATCTCTCTCTCTCTCTCTCTCTCTCTCTCTCTGCACACACACACACACACACACACACGTTCCCTCCCCCTCCACCCACCCACCCACCTTTCAGTTTCTACCGCCTCCAGATAGCACACATACATACATACATACATATATACAAGTGCTTGTTGATTTCTCGGTCTTTCTCTCTGTGCATCCATTCTTCATTCTCTCTCTCTCTCTCTCTCTCTCTCTCTCTCTC
>JAWZYT010006453.1:0-36592 GCA_034508575.1 Petrolisthes manimaculis | reverse complement strand
ATAGTGGAAGGAAAAAAGGGGAAGGGGGGAAAGATGTGGATGGTGATTGGAAAAAAGGGGAAGGGAGGAAAGATATGGATAGTGGAAGGAAAAAAGGGGAAGGGGGGAAAGATGTGGATGGTGATTGGAAAAAAGGGGAAGGGAGGAAAAAGGTGGATGGTGGAAGGAAAATAGGGAAAGGGACAGAAAATAGTGGAAGGGGAGGAATATAGGGGAAGAAGGAGGAAAAAAGCGGGTGGTGGAAGGAAAAAGATGGGAGGCGGAAATAAAAGAAGGAAGGGGAAAATATTGAAAGGAGAGGAAAAAAGGGAGGGGAAGGAAAAGATGGAAGGTGGAAGGAAAATAGGGGAAGGGGAGGAATATAGGGGAGGAGATGAAAATAGGGGAAGAGGAGGAAAAGATGGGAGGTGGAAGGAAAAAATGGAAGGGGAGGAGAGGAAAATAATGGAAAGGGGACGAAAATAATGGAAGGGGGAGAAAAAGAAGGAAGGGGGAAGGAAAAGATGGGAGAGGGAGGAAAAAGAAGAAAGTGGAAAAATTAAATGGGGAGGAAAAAAGGTATTGGAATGAAACAAGAACATGAAGGAAAACCCTTCAAAAGCTCCGGCTCTTAATGATTCAAGTGAAATGAGTGAGTGAGTGAGTGTGTACCAGTCCTGTAGGCTTGAACTCTTTCAGGATCTGGTGACTTACTTGTGTTTGATTCTTGGAGTAGTAGTGTTGTTGTGGTTGATTATTAGGTAGCGTAGCAGACGTGGTGTTCAGGGATTAATGACTTCTCTGTTTCTTAATTGAGACTTAATTTATTATACAATTATATCTATACACACAGGGAATTATATTGATGTGCCTTTGTCTGATATGGTATATTGTGTCTCTCTTGGTGGAGACAAGTAGCCCTAGGGAGTCAGTCTAAGTATCCTATCTGTAAGTGTATGTCCTCTGTTTATATACATTTCCAAATAGTTGACATTAGTAACCATTGCCTTATTTCCAATTTGAAAAAGGGGAGGTCTAGTATTTAACTCCTCCTTTATGTTTAGCTCCTCCTTTTGTTTAGCTCCACCTCCACTTCCTCTCTCTCTCTCTGTCCCCTTCTCTTTCCCTACTTTCTCTTTTGTGAGGGAAGTACATATCCTGTATGTCCTGGACTTGGAGAGATTAATGGTGTAAGGTTGGTGTGAATGGTCTAAGGTGGATACAAGTAGTTTAATTGTGTTTTGAGTGTATGTGTGTGTGTGGGTGTGTTCGACTCGCAGCTGAGAAATCAGTGACCCATTTTCCTACTTCCTGTCCTTCTTCCTGTTTGTGATTGTACACAGCTTGAACTACCTGCCTCCTTCTTAATGGCTTTGAAGGAAGGTGTACATTCGCTCGAGTCCGCTACCACGTCTGGCCTCCAGGCGTAATGCTTTATTTAATAGAAGACCAGTTTACAAAGGTTGGTAGGATAGGACTACATAATAACTAAAATACATGTATTGTAACATAAAAATAGACATTAAGACATTGGCACACCTTAAACATAAATGAACATAGACAGTATCATCAATTCATGAATAGAAATAAATTGTTACATAAAATTTCATCTTAATATTAATGTGTTTAGCTAGATGCATGTTATTGTGTGTATATAAGCTAACCTATGCTAAAGATTCACATTTTAATAAGGGGGAAGCCTTGTTGCTATGATGTGGCTGTGAAATAACAGCTATTATTTATTTTTCCATAACAAGATCATTCAGTATACGTTGATAGAGTTCTCATATGCAATATAAAATATGACAGTAGACTGTAGTTTTCTTGTGTAGGCGATTACGCATCTTCTTTCTTGCAAGCCTGTAGATTTCTTGTGAAGGCGATTACGCATCTTCTTTCTTGCAAGCCTGTAGTTTTCTTGTGTAGGCGATTACGCATCTTCTTTCTTGCAAGCCTGTAGTTTTCTTGTGTAGGCGATTACGCATCTTCTTTCTTGCAAGCCTGTAGATTTCTTGTGTAGGCGATTACGCATCTTCTTTCTTGCAAGCCTGTAGTTTTCTTGTGTAGGCGATTACGCATCTTCTTCCTTGCAAGCCTGTAGTTTTCTTGTGTAAATTTCTTGTGTAGGCGATTACGCATCTTCTTTCTTGCAAGCCTGTAGATTTCTTGTGTACATCATGATGAATATGTTGAACTGCAAATCACTGTTGTTCAGCGAAGTTGTCCTTGTTGTAGCATGGCTTCTGTGTGGCAATTGTTATATCATATAATTATATGAGAGACGTTTCTTGTACGTCATATAGTATTTGATGAGGAGTTTTTCCTTTTATTTTCATGTTTTGTAGTGTTTATAGACTGTCATTTTGATGCAGTCTTTCCATGTGGAGGGATTTCCATTGTTTCTGTGCCACCAAGTACTTGTAGTATTTCACGGTTTTGCCGTTTTGTTAACCCATTAGCTGCTGGGAGATATGGGGAGATATGGTTATACAAACGTTTGCTTTAATATAGTAGAAATTAGATATCTTTATGATATCGAGACATGTATATGGGCATAATAATTTGGGATTTAATATATGTGCACTTACTTTTTGCGGTTTTTTGTATAGTGGTGCCGCCACTAAATATCTAGAAAATGGTTAACCATAGGTAATAACTTATTTGAGCCCTGATTTGAAATTAGTAAGGAAAGTATATCTATTCCTATTACGTCCCATGATTCGTCCAGGATTAGTTTCCCGTCATGGAGCATTGCATGTTTCGCACTGAGCGATATATGTCTTGTATCATGTACCCTTAGTTTATGTTAATTGCATATTATATGGAGATTGGTTTGATACCTATTTCTCCCAGGATGTCCTGCTGCATTTTGATAAAGGGGTAATTAACACTGAGGGAATCATTATTTAATGTATCACTTTTAATTGGTTTATAAGTCACATTTACTAAGATTTCTGAATAGAATCTCATCATAAAGGGAAAAGATATTTAAGTGACTGTGTAAATTTCGTCCATTATTTTCATCCTCAGAGTTAAATAATGTCTTATTATATTTTACCATAGAAATTGCTAATGTTTATGAACCACATTAAGTAAAAGTCCCTGAGTGACTTTGGAATTAAATGACAAGATGATTGTTTAAGGGATTTGTTATTTTATCTAATCATCCTGGAAGATAGTTAATATCAATGTGAGAGAAATTCCTTAATGGTTAGATAATATCTGGCTAATTTTTCCGCTACGGTTTGAGGTTATAGTAAGCCAAGAATATATTCACGATTATTTGTAAATGATAGCCTACTACGATTTTCTAAAAGTACGAATTGCCCCTAATATTATTTGCTAACTTTTCCTGGTCCGCTATAGAGTAACGAGTTTCCTGTGCATTTAATATTCTTTATGCATAAGTACAGTACATACCTGATATAGACTCTTAGCTATCTTTTACATAAGTACAGTGCCTAAGCCTACTGAAGAAGCATCTGTACACATTGATATTAATAAGATAATGCATATTTTGAGAATGCAAGAATTGGAGCTGACATTAATTAATATTTAATAATCAAAGCTCAGCTTATTTTTCTGGCATCCATACAAATCTGTAACTCTCTTTAGGAGATTAATTTTAGGGTGCCCGTTAAATGGGAAAAATTCTTTTCAATTATTATATCTACGAACATAAACCCAAGAGTGATTTTACGTTAGTTGACTTTCATTATTCGTATTTTATCCTCTTGTGTATGGAGCCTAATGGTGGTTAATGTATAACCTATAATTATTATATCCTGGTAATAAAATGAAACATGGATATTTAAAATTTGAGGCCAACCTAATGTAACTCTGTAGAACCTTCCTTATTGTTACTTATGGTGATTGTACCTCTTTAGAAAAATAATTAAATCGACTAGCTAAGTGACGAATACGTTATTTATAACACTAACATGAAAATTGAACATATGCTGATATGTGGATGGAGCATTACATAACTCAAATGGTCTATGATTGTATTCATAATAACCATGGGAGTATTAAATGTAGCAATGGGGTAACTTTTTCTAAAGCTACCTGCAAGTTTCCACTGATCAAGTTGAATGTGTAAAGGAGGGTGGAGATATTTATTTTTTTAATTGTAGCATTATATATTTTCTTGTAAAGAAATATTGGCCTAAATTCACCATCATTTTTTAAACCAAAAATATTTGACTGTTAAAAGGGGGAGTTAGAATCTTAATAATACTCTCATCCCACATTTCATTTATCATTTATAACTTTCTGCCTAGTATGAGGTACGGTAGCCTATATGCTTATTTATTAATAGGTTTTTCCTAAAAAATTTACCAGGTAGGGCAATCGCATTCTGATTTGTGGCTTAGGATATTAATAAAATTATCACGATAAATTGGAAAATCTCGTCTAATAATAATATTTCTAAGTTGCTCCCTTATATGACTATCACTTTATTCTATTCGGTTGGAACCGATATAATATTTTCTTGTAGCATGTAGTCTAACTTCCATCTGTACAGATCACATAATTATGTTCCTTTTCTTTACATAATTATTGGTAGATTCTTTATTAAGATCAGTGACCTTTTCACTGTCTACTTTTATGAATGTAGGTTGTAATCCCTGTATTTTATTTATTTATTTATTTATTTTGGTTCTATTAGGATAGAACGGTAGTATGTGGATGTACATGATATGGAAGATTTACTTTCAATGTATGGACGATATTTGGAGTTACTATATTATTATATTATGCAGCAATGGCCTTTATGATAATGGAATAGTTTCCGTTTTTTCAATACATATATTTATATATGGGTAACATTATATGGACTTTTATATTGGCCTGGACAATCCTGTAGTAAAATACATTACTACTTAAAATGTATTATTTTATGTTTAGGGTTTATTATTATGGGTACATGGTTAGTTCCCTTGTTTAACCGTACAGGAAGGGTTTAGTGTCCCTATTACCTGTGGTTTATTATTTGTCATGGTTGACAATTCTATGTCACCTGATCAATCTTAGTTTATATAAGCCGCTGGGGACCTAACTTGGACAATTTGTTAAAGGAATTATCCAAGAACAAGGAAACTGCTGCTCCTGTGTCTATCATTAATAGAGTATTATATGTGATACTAAGACAGGGATTAATATTATATTATCGGTATTTACGACAACAGGGCCTACAGTTTTATTTTCGAGACTTTTGATGCCATTTAATATTGTGGTGGTCTCGTTTCATACATCATGTTTCGATTGTGCAAGCTTTGTTTCTTTATATTAATGATCATGTATTCATCTAAGGAATACGAATTTGACTCGTGTAAATGACAGTATTTATGCTTAGATTTCCTTTGTTCATTTCCTGTTGATTTATCAGTATAATATTCACTGGTCATATGCTTATCTTCGTTACAATGTTTGCAACGTTTTCCCTGAGATTCCCCTTGAGTTATGGTATCAAAATTAAAATTCTTCTTACCCATGGATTGAGTAATATATAATGCATGATGTATGATATGAGATTCCTTCGAATTTAAATCTAGCGACTCTGATGATGCAAGTGCTTTTGCTAGTTCCCTTGACAATGAATTATGTAATTTACCATCCCCAAAAACATCAATAAGTGACTGTCTGAATGTGGCATATGACGTTAAATTCTTTGGATTAGAAAAAGCACTTGTAGTTAACCTATAACTGGCTGGACTATCCGGTGCAATATGTCCTCTTACTAATGCTATCTTATGTTCGTCCTGCTCTATACTCGCTTTGCAAAATACCTTCTCCAAATGACGCAAGAAGAGATGAATCCCATATCTTGGATTATCTCCCGTATAATGCTTTGAATGATAAATGGTGGTAGGTAAAAGTTTCATTGTTAGCATCGTAGAGTTAGTGGGATCAGAAGCTGTTAGATGATGAGCAGAGACGATAGGAGATTGTAGAAGAGTAGTCATTGTTAGAGACAATACAGGATGATATTAGTAGACAGATTGAGTTTTTAATGGGGTTATGGTTGGAGAAGAAGAAAATGTACTCGTATGTGTTGGCACCACAACGAGACTTAGGGAGGCAGGGGAATCTAGCTCAATGGCTAATGAATCATTATCAGGGATATTCGAAGTTATTGAGATACCTTTGTATTAATGGGGGAGAATTCTTTACTTTGTTTTAATTTGGCACTTCTTTTCTTTCTTTCTGGGCTTTAATGAGGAACCTAACTTTTATCCTAACATGTTCGTAGACAAGTGAAAAATAATGTAATGTAACATGTAATGTGTACCTACTTTTAGTACTTTAGTTGCAACGATGATGATGACGACGAGTTGACGTCTAGGTGGGGTGTCTGGCCAGTCGTGGTGATGAGTAGCTCGCACACTAACACACTAGCAGTCGTTCTTGGAGTGAAGATGATGAATGTTGACTTGCCTTTTACGAGAGAATTTACGTAACAAGGTGTCAGCTTGGAGAATGGAGATGATGACGTGATGACGTTGTCCTACGTTCCAGGGACGCTCGTGTGATGAAGTGATGACGTTGTCCTTACGTTCCAGGGACGCTCTTGTGGTAGTGATGAAGGGATGGCGTTGTCCTTACGAGAGAATTTACGTACAGGGACGCCTGGGGTAATGATGATTGATTGTTGTAAAGTAGATGAGGTCCCCTTGTAGGTCTAGTTGCAGTTATGTTGAAGTAGGTGGCTCTTGTAGGTGATGAATTTGTGGTTTATCTTCCTCGTTTATAGAGGTCATGAGAGTATATACCACTTGAAGAAATTACTTGAGAGAATTTACAAGTAAAAATCTTCGGCTTGTCCTTGAACTATGTTATTTACTGTACTCCCTGGAAGTCAACCCTTTGCAATCTTGCTTTCTTGCAAAAACACCGCTGCGACCAAATGTACCAGTCCTGTAGGCTTGAACTCTTTCAGGATCTGGTGACTTACTTGTGTTTGATTCTTGGAGTAGTAGTGTTGTTGTGGTTGATTATTAGGTAGCGTAGCAGACGTGGTGTTCAGGGATTAATGACTTCTCTGTTTCTTAATTGAGACTTAATTTATTATACAATTATATCTATACACACAGGGAATTATATTGATGTGCCTTTGTCTGATATGGTATATTGTGTCTCTCTTGGTGGAGACAAGTAGCCCTAGGGAGTCAGTCTAAGTATCCTATCTGTAAGTGTATGTCCTCTGTTTATATACATTTCCAAATAGTTGACATTAGTAACCATTGCCTTATTTCCAATTTGAAAAAGGGGAGGTCTAGTATTTAACTCCTCCTTTATGTTTAGCTCCTCCTTTTGTTTAGCTCCACCTCCACTTCCTCTCTCTCTCTCTGTCCCCTTCTCTTTCCCTACTTTCTCTTTTGTGAGGGAAGTACATATCCTGTATGTCCTGGACTTGGAGAGATTAATGGTGTAAGGTTGGTGTGAATGGTCTAAGGTGGATACAAGTAGTTTAATTGTGTTTTGAGTGTATGTGTGTGTGTGGGTGTGTTCGACTCGCAGCTGAGAAATCAGTGACCCATTTTCCTACTTCCTGTCCTTCTTCCTGTTTGTGATTGTACACAGCTTGAACTACCTGCCTCCTTCTTAATGGCTTTGAAGGAAGGTGTACAAGTGAATGAGTGAGTTGAACCCCTTTTAAGAAATGGTCGCCCCAAGAAGAATGAGTGAGTGAGTCAGTTAAACCATTTTAGAAGTTGTCGCCCCAAGAAGAAGAAGAACAAGAACAAGAACAATAATTACGATAAGACCTTGAGCTCTCGACTGAGGCCGGAGCCAACAAGATGGGATGGACTGCGAAAACAAGATGACAAAAGACCGTGACAGTCCTGGAAGGCCATGTAGCACGAGAGTGAAGCCAACAGAAAGGAAAGATAGCAAGTACAGTTGGACACATGAATGGGTGGTACAGCCCAAGTGAAAGATGGTCTATTTCTCCCAATATCAAGTTCCTTAGTGCCAAATAGGAGACATCAGGGGCAGAAGTCAATGTTGAGGATGGTGTGTGTGTGTGTGTGTGTGTGTGTGTGTGTGTGTGTGTGTGTGTTCCTTAGTGCCAAATAGGAGACATCAGGGGCAGAAGTCAGTGATGATGATGGTGTGTGTGTGTGTGTGTGTGTGTGTGTGTGTGTGTGTGTTCCTTAGTGCCAAATAGGAGACATCAGGGGCAGAAGTCAGTCAGTATTGAGGATGGTAATAAAAAGCAAGTACCTGATAATAGACACACAATGGTTACTCAAATGGGACAAGTATATTTCACCTGAGCTGTACCAACCACCATTCATGTGTCCAACTGTACAAAGGAAAAGAAAGAGAAAGAGAGAGAGAGAGAGAGAGAGAGAGAGAGAGAGAGAGAGAGAGAGAGAGAGAGAGAGAGAGAGAGAGAGAGAGAGAGAGAGAGAGAGAGAGAGAGAGAGAGAGAGAGAGAGAGAGAGAGAGAGAGAGAGAGAGAGAGAAGAGGGACAACTGAAGAGAGTATAGTGAAAGGCTCGGATCCGAAGGGGTGGCAAACAACAACAACAACAACAACAACAACAACAACAACAACAACAACAACAACGATACTCCTTATACCAACACCACCATATCCCATATTTCATCAAATTAGAGAGAGAGAGAGAGAGAGAGAGAGAGAGAGAGAGAGAGAGAGAGAGAGGTAATATACAATTGATGAAAGAAGGGTTCGCTGTGATTGATGGCACTGGACAAACAACATAGGGAAGGGAGAGGTTCATAAGGGAGAGACTGGGAACTAAGAAGAGAGGGAGAGAGGGAAGGGGAAGGGAGGGGTACAGAGAGGGAAGGGGAAGGGATGGGGAAGGGAAGGTTGGGAAAGAGAGGGAGAGAGGGATGGGGAAGGGAGGGGTACAGAGAGGGAAGGGAAGGGAAGGGAAGGTTGGGGAAAGAGAAGGGTGGAGAATGGCCTCGTATGAATAGGAGGGGTGGGACAGGGAGTGAGAGGACGGGGAAGGAAGGGTGGGTAAAATATATATATGTGTGGAGAATGGATGGGTGGGAATGGGAAGTAGATAAAGTGACGGACTGTGACTGTCATGGACAATGGTTCGAATTTATGTTCGAGTCTGGGTTCTTTTCTGATGGTTCATGATATCCGTCAAGTATCCTGGCTATGATAACACGTTAAGGAAATACCCCCTACTCATAACATATAAGATCATATTCCAAGATGCTGTGAGTGACGGTGTAGCTGCTCTCTCCTAATATTTTGAGGGTGTAGGAGTTAGCGGCTTTAAGACTCGTGATAATCTCTGGCTCTGTCAGTTAGATTAGTTTTTTTTTTAATATAACTTTCCGTGATCGTGGTCGCAGTCTGGGGTCTTCGGATCTATGAATAATTTTGTTCTCTCCCAGCCGGTTCACTGATCATTAATAATAATAATAATAATAATAATAATAATAATAATAATAATAATAATAATAATAATAATAATAATAATAATATACATTTTTTGAGTCTCATCTAGAGGGGCAGAAGAGAAGCTAAGGTGTACCAACATCACCACGAACCTCCACTGTCTCATATGGTACGACACTCTGTAATCTCAGGGCCTCGCAACAGTCACAGGCTACTGACTCTCCTTACTACTGACAGCCTACAGTCCCGAGGTTGAGATAATAATAATAATAATAAAAAAAAGGTTGGGGGGAAGAGAGGGATTCATGAGCGTCAAGTTGCACAATGTTTCATTAAGCGAAGTTGTAGTGACCAGATTTCCTAACGGATGATAACAAACTGGATTCACGAGAGAGTAGCCGAGTTGACGAATACTGCAGAGTTTTAGTGAACGATTAAATAATGTTGAAAATTGAAGTAATATTGTAGAAATCGAGAATGATGAAATATATATGTATGTATTTTTTAACAAAAGTAATTTCACTTACGACATATGAAATTATTTAATCTCTAATGTTTCCGGGAATTAAAGAATATACTATGATTAATATTCAGGATGTTTCACTTATCTCATTCTAACTCCTACGTCTCTGTCTCTCCCTGAAGGCATAACATAACTGTTGAAGCTAAATATTTAACGATAATAGAGTTGTTGTTGTTGTTGTTCTCCGGGGCAGTAGTAATTTAATAAAGTTCCTTGCTAAACTATAATATGTTTCCTTACACCCGTAGTTTTAAAACATTTGAGGGCCCTTACTGGAGCTCTATGAACCCTCCAAATAATCCAGGCCACAAAACGCTTCAGTGTTTCGAATAGGGAATCTGTTGCCTGGAGTAGTTTGGAGGGTTCATAGAGCTCCAGTAAGGGCCCTCAATTTTTTTAAACTACGGGTGTGAGTCCTTATACATATTCATATAGGCATCTTTCCCGGGCAACGCTGGGTACCTCATTTACTCACGGTAATGGATTTGGCTTTCATGTTTGTAATTAATCTTATAATTTTGGAAAAAAAAAAAATACATATGGAAATATGTTTAGTATCTTGTCTGGACTTCACTCTCTAATGTTGTCACTATAATTTTGAATAATCCTGTATACATAAAAGGAAAGCCTCTGACTGCTGTACACGTCATGTGGATCTCGTCTACTCCACTAGAACTGTTACTGAGTAGAACAATGACTGGTTCTTAATTAAACTGGGTGGCGCGTCCCCCTATGAGAGCGCCAGAAACTTCCATGGGGGGGGGGGGGGGCGCAAGTAGGGTTTTGGTATATATAATAATACACCATATAAGGATCTCAATACGGCTCTTACTTGCTTCATAATTGGAACAAATTTCAAAAAAATTCGAACATGAATGCCCCAGCTGGTACGGCTCACATCGCTCGCCACCCCATCCATACCATATGTAATTTTAAATTCATAGTATATTGTTTGGTAAACATTTTAAGGGATATGGGGGTTCGCGGGATCTATACCTAATGCTGATGACGGTGTGAGGCAAAGAAGTTTAAGAACCACTGCACTAGAAAGTGACCAGATCCTACAATATTTTTTTCTTTAGCCCTGTTGGGGATGGCAAGTATTCACAGAGAATAAAATCAGCCCACCTGGACAAAACGATAATAGAGTAAAGGAGGGAAAGGGTGGGCTAATGTTCAGTTACACCCAAATATCGACAGTATTTCTTGAACCCAAGTATTTTTGAACCAGTGAATCTGAAACATTTAATACATATTTCTATTTCGATCAACAAATGTTTCGGATACTTTGGTTCCGAAAAATCGGGGTTTATGAACTGCACCCTTAACAATTATTCGAAACTGAGAAGTGAGCACAAATAGTGATGAAATATGATAATAATCATAAGCCGACGAGGTAAACGTCTGGGCCGGTATTCATCAAAGCAAAGTTCACTCTTAACTTACAATTTTGTTCATGGCAACAAGGACTAGTACCCGACACTGCTTCGAAATCATAACAACAGTTCATATAAATAGAATAGCAAAGCCATTAACTGCTTCGTAATGAGCCTGAAACACTATGGTGAGGTCAGCAATGCAAACATATACAAACAAGTACAAACTCTAAGAAGTTTTGTGAATACCGACCCTGGTGTTTTCCGCTGAGTGTCATGGGATATTCATAAAGCTTCAGTTATATTCTTTAATTATCTGACAAATATGTGCGATATGAATCAAATATGTTTACGTGGTACACTCGTGATACATAATTTCTGACCAGAGTGTGAGGAGCAGAAAGCTTCGAATCGCCTGGTATTGTTCATTTCCCCCCAACCCAGTACACCTATAGAGGCTGAGTTCGAATGCAGAGTGTGTGTGTGTGTGTGTGTGTGTGTGTGTGTGTGTGTGTACTGTCGAGTATTACAAAAATAGTATACAATATTCAAGTCAAGAATTTCAAGCAAGAGGTGAATAAACTCTCACCTACTTCATCCTCTAACCCTTCTCTCTCAGGCAACAATAACGTGTAATTAAACCAACATATTTTACCTTCCGCCTTCATGATACTAATATAACTAATGCACTCGTCTTTATAATCTTATTGTAATAATACACACACATATTAATGCACTCGTCTTTATAATCTTGTTGTAAAACATTAATACACACAAATGTTTATATGTTTTATGACGAGGAAATGGAGTATTATTATTATTCCTCCAAACTATGCAAAATGATATGAAGAAATCTATTATTTGTTCAGTGTAAACGTGTCCTTGAATCCTCTGAGAATCCGAGTAATTAGTCACTGTATTCAGAACAACTCAATGTAATTTGTAACAACTAGAGTTTGGCCTGGAAAACTCTGTGACACGAAGAAGAAGAAGATAAAATAGACGTTCCTGGTGACGTGGCAGTTCCGTCTTATTCACACAACACATCGGGATTTATTCCACTCATTAATAACTTATATTTATATCTTTCTCATGCTTCAGGAGTAAAGAGAGAGAGAGAGAGAAACAGAGAGAGAGAAACAGAGAGAGAGAGAGAGAGAGAGAGAGACAGAGACAGAGACAGAGACAGAGACAGAGACAGAGACAGAGACAGAGACAGAGACAGAGACAGAGACAGAGACAGAGACAGAGACAGAGACAGAGAGAGAGACAGAGACAGAGACAGAGACAGAGAGAGAGAGAGAGAGAGAGAGAGAGAGAGAGAGAGAGAGAGAGAGAGAGAGAGAGAGAGAGATACAATATATATATATTCGTGTCTGAGCCTTGGTGCCTGCAGTGTGCCAGAACATTCCTGTACGGGGCCTCAATTCAAATGCATATACGCTTGCTTGTCCATGTTCAATCAGAGTATCAGGACAAGCCTTTGGCCTCTCATCTACACAGCCACCCACCCGCTCCCACCCGCTCTCCTGGTGGCCTTTATCTCCGTCTGGAAGGCACTCAGTCAGTCCCACTCCAACACACCCATATACAGTACATATACACATATACACACACACATACACACACACGTATACACACACACATACACACACACGTATACATACATACATACACACACATACACACACACACATACACACACACACACACACACACACACACACACACACCCATATACATACACATACACACACACATACAGACATACACACACACATACACACACACTCAGTCAGCCCCATTCTAACACACCCATATACATACACACACACACATACACACACCCATATACATACACATACACATACACACACAGACACCCATATACATATACACACACACACACACTCAGTCAGTCCCACTCCAACACACCCATATACATACACATACACACATCGTATCGTACCTCCTTCACGCACTGTCCCACACACATAAACACACTTACACTAATGGAGATATTATACACACAAGAAATATAATACCCACAGTCCTAAGCAGCCTAGTATTTCTCTTATACCCTATACATCTAAATTCCTTCCGTCTCACTGTCTCGTCTTTCTCGCACTCCCACTTCCTCATTGCGACAATTGTATGACTGAAATGGCAACGAGACACATTGATAGTATAATGCCCATAGTTTTAAAAAATGTGAGGGCCTTTACTGGAGCTCTATGAATTCTCCAAACTACTCCAATTGCCTTGGTGTCTAGATGGATATAACCTAGACGCTTCTCCTCCCTGGATATCAATGATGTGAATACCGAGTGTGCCTTCTACACAGGGAATTATTCTAGTCGTGATGGGGAGTGATGGTTACTGTAGTATGGTATTATAGGCACCAAACATGAAAATAATAATAATAATAATAATAATAAAAATAGAATAAAAATAATACTACTAAAATTAGATAAAAATAATAATAATAAAAATAAAATAAAAAATAATAATAATAATAAAAAATAATAATAATAATAATAACAATAAAAATAAAATAAAAATAATAATAATAATAAAAATAAAATGAAAATAAAAATAATGAAAATAAAAATAATGAAAATAAAATAAAAATAATAATAATAAATAAAAATAAAATAAAAATAAAATAAAAATATAACAGACACACACACAAACATGCAACACCCAAAGTGAGTAACACCTTCCTGGGGATTTTTAAGGGGGTGCGGGAATAGGGGGACAGGCTTTGGGGGAGGGGGGGGTTAGGGGGGTGCGGGTTTGTCGGTGGTATTTTGGGAGGTGCAGGAGTATGGGAACAGGCTTAGGGAGGGTTATAGGGGGGTGGGAGTATGGGAACAGGCTTTCTACCCCCCCCCCCCCTCTCCAAGCCTGTCCCCCTATTCCTGCACCCCCCAAACTCTCCCCCAAGCCTCATATTCCAGCTTAGAGAGAGAGAGAGAGAGAGAGAGAGAGAGAGAGAGAGAGAGAGAGAGAGAGTTAAACATATAGAACTGAAGAGAAAGATTTTTCACCGCTCGTAGCTAGGAATATCCTTTAAGGGGAGAGTATACTTTTGGTACATTGGAGTGCCTTGATTCCTCCAAACTATGCCAGGAAACAGACCCAGATGGACAAAAATAATGGTGCCCTGTTGCTTGGAATAGTTTGGAGGAATCAGTTGCTCCAGATTTACCAACACTGTACTTCTTCCTTTAACACGAGGAAGAAGGATATATAAATTAGGGAGAACAATCACCAAGAGAACAGAAACAAGGAAGTGAAAAATTGTAAGGGAGTGGCTGGGATACAAAGATGTGTGATAATAGCCTAACACCCGATAAGACCTTGAGCTCTCGGCTGAGGCCGGAGCTAAAAACAGTTGAAGAAATGAAATAGAAAGAAAAGAGGAATATGCAGTTGAAGAAATGAAATAGTAAGAAAAGAGGAACAGTTGAAGAAATGAAAGCTAATAATGGCTGGGAGAGAATGTTCGCCAAAACCCTTAAAACATTACCCATATCACTACATACACCTCACAACGGTAAAGTCATGGTCTAATGTACTGCAACACCTTCCAATGAGATGGCTTCGAAAAATGATCCGAAACTATAGCTGTTGGTGTGTGCAATTTTGGTTCATAAAATTAATTCAAATAGCTCGCTTTTATTCACCAGGTTGCAGTACATTAGACCATCACTTTACCTGAGGACTGCTAGATTCTGTATGGTTTAAAAAATGGCTAGAGAGGAGGGACAGCTAACTCGAAGGAAACATTAGGAAAGGAGAAACCTTTATAAAACCAACAGGGAGTGGCTTGTACCCTAAGGGGCACTATATAATGTATAATCCTTAAAGCACCGCACATCACATCACATCACCGCAGGCCACACACACTCTGCATGCGGGGAAGGAACACATCCAGATAATTAGCCAGGAATAGAAATGGCGAGAGAGTTGCACCATAAGCAGCACCAGAAGCAGCAAAAGGCAATCCACTCCCCACCATAGAGAAGAGAGTTACACCAGAAGCAGCACGAGAAGCAGCAAGAGACAATCCACTCCCCACCATAGAAAAAGAAGAGAGTTACACCAGAAGCAGCACGAGAAGCAGCAAGAGGCAATACACTCCCCACAATAGAGAAGAGAGTTACACCAGAAACAACACGAGAAGCAGCACGAAAAGCAGCAAGAGACAATCCACTCCCCACCATAGAGAAGAGAGCTACACCAGAAGCAGCAGGAGAGGCAGCAAGGGAAACAGAGACAATCCACTCCCCACCATGGAGGCGACACAATACCAGACAGGTGGAGTCTTGCAAACCCTGTTACTGTCAAGCTGCTCCCACGCTCAGATGTCCACCCAACCATTCTCAGGTTAAGGGGATGTGGGAGTAGGGGGATAGGCTTGGGGGGGATCATGGGGGTGCGGGAATAGGGGGATTGGCTTGGGGGGGGGGGGGGTTGAGGGGGTGTGCGGGAGTAGGGGGATAGGCTTGAGAGGGGGGGGGGTAGGTTGGGGGTGCGGGAATAGGGGGATAGGTTTGGGGGGTTTAGGGGGTGCGGGAATAGGAGACAGGCATTCTACCCATCCAAAGCCTGTCCCCCTATTCCCGCACCCCCTTAAGAAAGAAGGAAGGAAAGAGGAAGAGGAAGAAGAATGAAGATGGAATGCTGTCAGAGAGAGAGAAGTCTATAATAATTATAATGGTGAATATGTAAGGAGAATGACTCAACCCAAAGCTATATATGCCAGGCAAGAAACAGACGGCCCCATGCAGTGTTTCTAAATATATGTGTGTAGGGAGGATTTAAGGGGGGGTGGGAATAGGGGGACAGGCTTGGGGGGGGGGGTTGGGGGGTGCAGGAGTAGGGGGACCGGATTGTTTTTTTTTTTGGCGGGGTTACGGGGATGCGGGAATAGGGGACAGGCTTTCTACCCACCCCAAGCCTGTCCCCCTATTCCCACACACCCCCAGTCCCCCCCAAGCCTGTCCCCTATTCCCACACCCCCTTAATAGTCCACCAATCCACCATCAACAGAGTCTCACGTTAACAACACAACACACCTTCATCTCTGTAGGCGTTACTTACTTATACTCTCTGTGTGTGCATTGTCTGTCTGAGGTGGTGGTGTGGTGGTGTGGTGGTGTGGGCAGAAGCTCAAGGGATTTGGGGCACTCATATGGTTTCAATTCAGGCTTTCCATTCATCAACGCTCCCTCCTTTAGCCTATTTCTATTTCCTTCTTATCTGTTTCCTTCCTTCTCCCTCGATGGGTTTTTTTTTTTAAGGGTTTAGGCTCCCCTTTCAACCCATTTCACTATTTCTCTTCTAAACATTGCCCTCCTTTCCTTCTATGTTTCCTTCGTCCTCCTTCCCTTCTATATTTCCTTCGTCCTCCTTCCCTTCTATGTTTCCTTCGTCCTCCTTTCCTTCTATGTTTCATTCGTGCATCTTCTACCTTTACATCTCCTTCACTCCCCAATCTCACACTAATAATAAAACAAATCTTCATCTGGGTAAATGTCTGCTGTCTGGTATTACATTTGACACTCCATACAGTCAGCCGAGTATTATTGATTCCCCCATACTATGCTACAAAACAGATCCCCCACTCGTCTACTGAGGTAATAATCTGTTTCCTGGTGTACTGTAGAGAAACCAGTAGCCATAAAATTTAGTTAGGAAGATAAACCTGCTCTATATTACGTCTAGAAAGTCCCCCTTGATCTTAACTTAATCTCAGGGATTCTATTCCATTCCACTAAAGGATTACGTATTGTTATGCTCTGTTCTGGGAGGGGAGGGGGGTACTATACTCTGTTCAAAACTTGTGTTCCATTTTCATCTATCTATCTGTCTCTATTTCTATCTATATATTTCTATCTATATCTATTTCTATCTATATCTTTATATCTATATCTATTTCTATCTATATCTTTCTATCTATCTCTATCTGTCTCTATTTCTATCTATCTCTTATCTGTCTATCTATCTATCTATCTATTTCTATATATCTAAGCATAAGAGGCCAGCGGAACACAAGTTTTGAACAGACTATAACTGGGTTCGAGCGTTCGAAGGGGAAGAAGAATACAATAAAAATATGAACAATCAAATACTTCTAACTTAAAAACACAACTATAACTGAACACATTGATTATAGCAAGCCAACTTATGGTGAATAACTCACCCAAAATTTTAGGTTTAGAGGGGGTTCAACCGAGGGGTTCACCCTCAATAAAAAGGTTTCATTTTCAAAATTTCAATATAACCATATGAATACGAAAATCCAAATATAACATAATTAATATTTTTGAGACCTTTACATATGGATATTTTATTATTTCACTTGAATCATTAAGAGCCGGAGCTTTTGAAGGGTTTTCCTTCATGTTCTTGTTCCTTATTGTGTGGTCTCCCTTTCAACTGCATCATTGCCAGTGAAAGCTGGAGGGATTGGTGAGTGGGGAGGAGCGTTTCATTTTTCTTATTTTTCTACTAACAGTTGTAGCTTAAACCCAAATAACATCGTAAGGACTAGTATGTTTGCTGCTGTTTGATATCCTTTGTTTTCCTTGGTGTTCTCCTCCTCCACCAACTAATTTTCCTTTAGGGTAACAAAAGAAGTAGACAAATCGGTAACATACTATTGAACACTTCCCACTGTGCCACCACCTTAACACTGTTGTTTTCTGGTTGCCTACAGAGTGTGCTTCGGGACCTGTCAAGTCAGATGTGGTCTGCCACGGTGGGTCGAGCATCACTAAGGAAAGTAACAGTAGCTCTGCCTGGCACCTGGAAGACAGACTCCCTCACTTGTTCACTACTCACGCCCCTCACCGCCTCATCTGCACCAACACAAGGCCATATACGTGTGACACAAGCACATCCTGTCTTTGAATCCCGGCCATGGACACAACAGAGTCAGGGCTGTGGTCGACAAGGGGACTTTATCCAGATGGGTGCCGACCTCTTGAGGGCTTCTAACAATGAATCTTTTACTCAGGCTTCTCGGCTTCTGTTGGCTGAGTGGGCCAAGTTTCGATGGGGCGTGTTTGATGAACGAGGACACACCAACGACCCACTCTATCCGCCCACCTTCCGTGACCCCAACACTCACCAGTGGGCGGCCACCAGTTGTGCTGACGGTGCAGTCAAAGGTAACATCTGTGACCCATCCCAGCCAGGCTGTTCATTCACCCCAGAACCCTACACCAACGGACACCTTAGCTCATCCATGCTGGCCTTCCCGGAGTTACGCTCGGTAAGATCTTCAGCAAGTTATTTGTAATTTAAATAAAATATATCTGGACAGAATTGTCAAGAACAACACCATATAAGGAGGAGCTTTTTAATGAAGAAGTTTTCTTTTCTTTGGTCTCTGGAAACAGTACCGGGTAACGAAACTTATTCAATAATGGCTTCTCATATCATGTTGATCTTCACACAGTTTTATTTGATTTGTTTATCAAATCCTTAATCACTTAAAATATATCGTATCTGTTTCGTATCTGAAAACAGCCTCACTGTGAGGTAACTTCGACATAAAATCTCAATAACCGTCCTCACTTAAAGTTTCGGGTATTTAATCAGGTACGGTTCTTCTGTAATGACAAGACCCACAACCGTGTGTCTCCAACCAAACACAACGCTCTGTGTGGAGGACGCTCAGCCTGGGAGATCATTCACCAGACCACAGATTTTGCTGGTGCAAGGTGAGTTCAGTAAATATACACATGTCATAAGGGTGGTGAAATCACACTGACGTAATGATCAAATACGGAGAATAAAACCCGCTCTTGTCGACGGAAAGAATATATTTAACCAAACAGTTTCGGTGGACACTGCCACCATCTTCAGTTGTCTAGAGAGAGGAAAAGAATTCTTTACCTCTCACTAGACCACTGAAGGTTGTGGGTCCCAACCAATTACACTTCATATTGGAGTTTGACAATGGAATGCTGCTAACGAGAAAATATGATGTAAATCAAAATAGGCATAACCTTGACAAAATTGTTAAGGAATACTGTAGTGTAATTTGAGCCTTGATAAACAGTAGCAGCATGTGTTAAAATAAAGGCTGCTGCTCATACAGTGTTGTTCCTTAATTAACCATTGTTTGTGTTGTGTTGTGTTGACAGGAACCGAGCCAGTAACGGCAGCAAGAGACTTGATCCAATCATCAGGTATGTTCAGCAGTCCAGCCCTCGATACGTGTTTGTGATTGAGGACACAGCCATCATGAACCTCCAGGTGGGTACTAAAGTCTGTTCAAAATTTGTGTTCCACTAGCCTCTATCTATCTATCTATTTCTATCTGTCTATCTATCGCTAGTTCTATCTATCCATCTAACTATCTATTTAGCTATCTATCACTATTTCTATCTATCTGTGTAACTATTTCTATCTATCTATCTATCTATTTCTATCTATCTAAGCATAAGAGGCCAAAAGGAACAAAAGTTTTGAACAAACTATAACATTTCTACTGTACACTCGTGATACATAATTTCTGACCAGAGTGTGAGGAGCAGAAAGCTTCGAATCGCCTGGTATTGTTCATTTCCCCACCCAGTACACCTATAGAGGCTGAGTTCGAATGAAGAGTGTGTGTGTGTGTGTGTGTGTGTGTGTGTGTGTGTGTGTGTGTGTGTGTGTGTGTGTGTGTGTGTGTGTGTGTGTGAAGCCTACCGTTCGTCTATGGTCAGGGATTTAGTATCATGACTGTACACTAGTTTTTTTCTCACTTTGGTTTGGTCTCGGGTGGGTACAAATTACAGCCTCAGTCGGTCGTGTTGAATTATATTAAATGTTGGAAGGAAGCTGCTGCAGGCTCTTCATCTTCTTCACAAACTCATTTAGCAAATCATATATCTTTCCATAGCAAGCCTGTTTCTCTACTCCCGCACCCCCCCCCCCCCTCAAGCCTGTCCCCCTATTCCAGCACCCCCTTAAGGTTCTAACACCCGTAGTTTTAAAACATTTGAGGGCCCTTACTGGAGCTCTATGAATTCTCCAAACTACTCCAGGCAACAGATTCCCTATTCGAAACACTGAAGCGTTATGTGGCCTGGATTATTTGGAGGGTTCATAGAGCTCCAGTAAGGGCCCTCAAATGTTTTAAAACTACGGGTGTAACTTGGCATACGTGGTACCAGTGTAGTAAGGTATTGTTTGACTGATAAAGTGTCCCTGCACACCTGTCTGGTAAGGCTTAGAAAACTATACTCTGTTCAAAATTTGTGTTCCACTAGCCTCTATCTATCTAGCTATTTCTACCCGTCTATCTATCGCTATTTCTATCTATCTAGCTATTTCTATCTGTCTATCTATCGCTATTTCTATCTATCTATATATCTATCAATTTCTATCTATCTATCTAACTATCTATATCTATCTATTTCTATCTATCTATTTCTATCTATCTATCTAAGCATAAGAGTCCAATAGGAACAAAAGTTTTGAACAGGGTAAAGCTGTGATCATTCTATATAAATATGATCATTGATATGTGATGCTAAATTCATGGTTAGATTATTTATTTATTATAGACAGCCGTCAGGGATTTCACAGTGAGATATATTAGTACTAATCAGGTGCCACATATACCATAATATCCCACCAGATTAAAAACACGAGTTAAATCATACTATATTGCACTGTACTGTAATTGCCTGTTACTGATTGAATAAATAAACATATGTGGTGTATATAAATGAAAAATGTGGTATTCGCATCACATACTGGCAGTCATGTTATTGTCCAAGTTAATTGGTCATGTATAATTTATATCATACTCATGATTATTCATTAAGAAAATTTCATATATAATGTATTAAAATATAGTATATATATATAAATTATTAGATTCACATAGTGGTAGTCATATTATTGGCTAAATTAAAGGGTTATATATGTATTATATCAGTTAATATGAAATAGCCCCAGCATGTAAGCCTATAATAATAATTGTTGTTGTTGTTGTTTTTGGTAACAGCGTCGGTGGGAGTTCCTAAGGAAGGCAATGCGTCGTGTTGTGGTGTATGATGTACCAGATCACTCTCACGTTGGAGTCATCACCTTCAACACTGTGGCACAAACCGTGGCTCCCATTTCTTACATTGAGAGTGAGGATTCTGACTTTCGGCAACGAGTAGGTTCCTCTTTACCCCGTAACCCGTCTGCTGTACCTGAGAGTCAGAAATGTTTACTGTGTGGTCTGCAGGAGGCTGAACGACTTGTGTCTGCTGATTCTAAGGGTTCTGATGGAGCCACCATTATCTTCATCACAACTGGCTCTGGTCACATACCACAGCGACAGATGGACGAGATTATACGCATTTCTCAACATCGTAACCTGAAGATTGAGGTAGTATTGTATCCTCTATCTGAATGGCGAGGATCTGCTGAAACCTCACATGGACTAGAGACTCTGATGGAGGCCACACGAGGTTCACTCTTTACGGTAATGGACGAGGGTGTAGGAAATGACTCCAAAGTGAAGATGATGGTAGCACTGATGGATACTCTGTTGGCAGCAGTACAACACAACACATCACCTTCAGCTCCAGGTACCACTGTTCTGGTTCACAATGCAGCCTACCCTGGTGGCATCTCATCCATGTCTGCTGGAACCTTTGCTTTAGATGATTCCCTTGGACCCAATGCTCGCTTCTCAGTCTACTACTACGACTTGAATCACGTGGGCAATGCCATCCAGTTAACAGCTCCTTCAGGACAAAAGATTACATCGGTAAACGTACAAGAGGAAGATGGGGATGTTAACATGATCTTCATCAACTTAGAGAAGGCAGAGGTGAGCTCTTACTAGGCTTTACAATTATACGGAAGATATTAGAGTTTAAGATAAAACAGTAGTTAAATAAATCTTTAGGATAATCATAAAAAAATATTATTATTATTATAAAAATAGTGTCTGTGAACATTACACACTTTAAGCTGACTGTTGCATACAATATATAGAGTAGGGATAGATGGGACAGTCTATATTTCTAGTATCAAGAGACAAAACCTAAGTTCAGCAAGACCAAACATATCATAGTTTCCATGACGTCATTATTTGTGGCTAAAATGTTGTTGAAATTATATTGATTATAATGTGTTAAAATAACATCAAAATAAATGCATCAGTAAAATGAATTAAGTTGAACCTGTTTCTGGTACTTGTTGGACAGCGTGGTCTGTGGACGTACAGCGTAGAGAACCGTGCAGACTCACACCAAGGTCTGTATGTGCAAATCACTGCCAAACGCAACTCATCTTCAGGGCTTGTGGTGCGCCTGTGGACTAGTGCAGGCTCCAGGCCAATCAACTCCTCAGATCCATCATCACCCGTGGTTGTCTATGTAGAGGTGAAGGCTGGGGTGGCTCCCATCATGGATGCTAAAGTGGTCGCCAAATTACAACGTCTTGGAACGAATAACACAGGCAGCAACTACGAGCCCTATAACCTTGACCTCTGGGACAATGGCATTGGGGGTGAGTTCATTCACAATCATTATTCAGTGCTCTCTTTCATAAAGCATCAAACTCCTTCTTCTTGAATATATCTATAATTTACCTTTAACTTCGTTTCATAGATCCTGATATCACCAAAGGAGATGGAATCTACTCTCGTTACCTTCCCCCACTGGCTGGCAAACCTGGACGCTACCTACTCAGTGCCAATGTGGACTACAACAGTGGCATGGCAGTGGTGGCTAAGGATCCTCCATCACGCCACCACAGGCTTAAATCCCACTACTACCAACAGGGCCATGATTCTTGGAGTTCTGATCAGTCGTGTTGTGGTTCTTCCCTGCCTCATGTACATAGCCGCCGTGCTTCACCATTCTTCCGACAAGTAACCTTAGGTGTTCTGGAGGTGATGTCTCCTTTACCCTTTATGGACGTAACTCCTCCATCACGTATCCTGGACCTTCGTGTAGACGTCAATGATACGATCCATCAAATTACCCTGCGTTGGACTGCCCCTGGAGATGACTGGGACGTGGGCAAGGCATACAAGTATGAGGCAGTGGTAGCACCCTTATGGAAGGAGGCGAGGGCATTCCAGGGGGACCGATTGACAGGCCTCCCTCAGCCTCTCTCAGCAGGAGCTCTCCACACCACCAACCTTCATTTCCCTAGATACGAGGAGGTAAGAACACTCACCAGCCTAGAGATATTGAGTAAATCATTTGTCACTCATCAACTATATAAATAATACAATCCTCTGTCAACTCTACGTCAATAACGTACGTCAATAACAATTACTTAGAGACAAAGCTACAGTAATCAATCCTGTACACAGTTCATAGAAGATAACTTGTTCATAGATAGTTTGAATGTGTGAGGCAGTGTACTAGATTACATTTCCAGGAAGATTCAATATTCAACAACAGGAGGATTCAAAATGTTATTTGAATGACTAATTGCACTATTTTCTGCACATGACATTAAACTGTTTGGATATTGAAAGGGAGTGAAGTTCTAAGAGTTTTTGCATGGAATTCAAAGCAAATAATAATTCCAATGATTTTGTATGTGTTGTATTGCATGCAGAATATATTTTTTTTATTGTTCCAGCTTTGGTACGTCAGCTTGAGGGCCATGGATGAAGCTGGTAATGTAGGCGGCCTGGGTAACATAGCAGCATTGTGGGTACCACGTCCACCCACCACTTATGAAATCACCACAAAGACCCAACCCGCCCTCACTACCTCAGGTACGACAAACACTTCCATTTAATATGATTCTCAACAGTAATATTGCAGGGATATTACACTCATAGTGTATCTAGAGACATTTTCCTACACTTTTATTTTAATTGTGTATATATTCTACTTGACTTATGTCCAATTTGTAATGATTAATGCATATAAAGGTGAACGTATAGGTATGATATCGTATATCCTAGTTTGATCATTCACATAAGTCGACACCACCAACAAGTGTGAAGGAAGGCGGGTGACGACATAAGTCGACAAAGAAGTTTTTAATTTGCTCGCTCACTAACATGGTTGTTTCGACTAGCATTATGATTGTGGGCTTGTAAGGGTCCAACCAGAGTCGAACCAGACTCTATCAACCAATGTGAAAAGAACAGTGAGGTTTGGGAAGATGTATTTCAGAGCTCCGCTTATCCTCTAATTAAAGGTTAAAGGCCGCCAATGAGTGGACCACAAAGCAAACCTGACTAGGCCTAACCCACCATGACCTAACATAACTAAACCTAAACCACGCCTATCCTAACCTATTTTAACATGTGCACAAAAAAGAAAAGACTGTCACCGTGTGAAACAACATCAGATTGAGCGTGGAAAATGTTTATCCCCCCCATCCCCCCCAAGCCTTGTTCTATTGTACCCAACACAATTAGACCATCCATATAGGAACTACATACAGTACGAATAAACTGTTTTATTGCACAAATTGGAGTTTCGTCACGAAATACCTAATAATAAGCATAACAAACATTTTACTGTCTTATGATGTGAAGACTAAATGAACATCTGTAGGATGAGTAGCCAGCTCAGAATGACCACAACTCAAAATTCACTTTTACACTTTCCTTACATATCTAAGTATGTTTTCACACTCTGATTTCGTCATAAAACATATCAGAATCACATTTTTCAACACAACAATATGTAATATAACGTCTCTGTCATTATTATGTACATAATTATATGGTAGTTGGAGAAAACAGCAGAGGACGGTACTGAAAATATATCCTTACAAGCTCACTGCTGTTTTCAAATTGAGTCACTGATAGTTGCTGACTTGACTCGGTGGAGTCCTTAGGCATCCAACCCCAACCCCTCTGTTGGGAGGCTAAACAAGCTGGTTAGGGAGCGTGCACATTTAAACACTGCACTGTTGACATATGTCGTCAAACGCGGTCCTCCACACATGATAGTGTCGAAATATGTCATCACCAGCGGTTAAGGGATTAACAACAATGGTTAAAACTGGTAAGGCACCAGCAGGAAGGAGAAGACAAAGAGTTGGTACTAGCTGTCATACAATTTTCTGCCAGGGATAACTTCCCGAGCGACTTTTGAGTGTGGTAATCTTTTAATGGTACTCTTTCCTACACAAGCGACCCTCTCGCATGAAGGGAAAG
The DNA here is from genome assembly GCA_034508575.1 of Petrolisthes manimaculis. Taxonomy (NCBI): domain Eukaryota; kingdom Metazoa; phylum Arthropoda; class Malacostraca; order Decapoda; family Porcellanidae; genus Petrolisthes; species Petrolisthes manimaculis. Next base: position 11,171 of record JAWZYT010006453.1, on the reverse strand, counting down.
TTTAACAATCCGGCTGTACCAATGACGTGGATGCAAGAACTTTGGGGAGTGGCAAACGATAATGTTTTGGACTTGTAAGGGTAAGCTGATGTGAAGGTGACCCATTTCTCTGGGTATTCTGTCCTTTCTTTCTGTATTCTGCTTCTTTTTTCTACCCCTTGTTGATTTCTGCTTCTCTTTTCTACCCCTTGTTGATTTCTGCTTCTCTTTTCTACCCCTTGTTGATTTCTGCTTCTCTTTTCTACCCCTTGTTGATTTCTGCTTCTCTTTTCTACCCCTTGTTGATTTCTGCTTCTCTTTTCTACCCCTTGTTGATGATGATGAAAGTAAATAATGTTTTGCTCTCCCCAACTGCAGGGAACTACACGATGCCATCAGAGCTGGGTTCAGGGCGTGCTGTGGGCCTCAGTGAGTTACAGCTGGATGATGTGGCCGTCATTTTGGGGAGTGTTGGTGGCTTCCTACTGGTAGTGGCTGCTCTTGTAACCTATTGCTACTGGCACACTAACAGGCGAAGAAAACAACAGTATGAAAAGGATGTGGAAAAGGTTGCAGCCAGTGGTGGTAGTAGTGTGATGGTAAAGTCAGGGTCCTTGAGTGGAGAGGAGGGTGGAGGTGGCAGTCATGAGTCACTGGACAGTATTGCTAAAGACACCCAGGAGTCTGTACGTGATGTTCGACCACTCTCACCTGTCCAGTCTTGGGGTGCCACCACTCTGCTACAGGAACATGAACGTCGCCTCTCAGTACATAGCAGCGCACCAGAAGACCCTCTTCCGGCTTATCAAGGTGATGCACCTCTACATGCACCCTATCCTGATGTGACTGTGACTGACAACCGTCCTGTGTCATCTACTGGTGGACAGGGCCCAGTCTTTATACACTGTGTACATGATGAAGGTCCCTGTCACTGTGCTGCTCCAGGACCTGACTACACCAGCTATGCTGCTGCCTGGGATGATCCTTTAACTGGCCATCTGCTGTCTCGTACCCGCACATCTGCCCCACCCATCCAGCCAATCCCACAGCAGGCTCACCAACAGCAGGCAGACCGCAAACGCCGTACTGTCACTCAGGTGTAGAGTTCATGGTGATGAACCACGATGTGTGGGAGATGTATTGAAATGTCATCCAGACCCAAATGATAATCCAAGTTATACTGTAATGTCACCTCGAGTGTATATCTTATTGACTCCTAGTTGTAACTCAGTGCCATAACGTGAGATGAGGTGTTCCAGCCTCATTAATTAAACACTCATGGAAAGTCTTCAAACTTTTTTGAAACATCATGAAGCGTAGTGTGTGAAAACTTTTTTCCTTTTGGCACTGTTATCCGTTATGGCCCTGGTGTCTGGAACCTCGCTCTGGAATGTTCTACACAATCCCCAGCAATGAGTGATATTATTATGGCTCAAGGTAAAGTCAAAAGTCCTGCAACATGGTGAATAAAAGCGAGCCATTTGAGTGAATGTTATGAACCAATATTGTACAGACCAATAGCTATAGTTTATTATCATTTTTTGAAGCCATCTCATTGGAAGGTGTTGCAGGACTATTGACCATGACTGTACCACATACATTGTACAAGTGTTTTGATACTGTGTCTGTCTGTTCTAGTGAACCACAACAGAAGTGTCACTATGTGGACCATAACTTCCCCTTGATACAAGACATGAACCCCCTATAAGTGTAGTTATTAAGGGGAGGATATAGTTTTGACATTTTTGGAGATTATGATTCCTCCAAACTATTCCAGGCAACAGGATACCATTATTTTTCTTCATCTGGGTCTGTTTCCTGGCATACTTTGGAGGAATCAAGGCACTCCAATCTATCAAAAGTATACTCTCCTCTTAAGGGGAGAGTATACTTTTGGTACATTGGAGTGCCTTGATTCCTCCAAAGTATGCCAGGAAACAGGACCTAATGAACAAAAATAATGGTGTTCTGTTGCTTGATATAGTTTGGAGGAATCCTTTGCTCCTGGTTGATCAACAATGTACTTCTCCCTTAATTAAGTTGATATCTGACTGTATGCAATAATCTGGAACTGTAAAATATTATGATGGATTAATTTATTATTTTACTTGCATTTAATCGTTGATGTGGTATTTTTTTTTTTTTAATAATGAAGCTTGAATGTCTTATAATAATGTTTCCTTTGAGTGAGAGTATGATGTGAATAAATGTACGGGACCAAATTATTCTGTATTCTGCTACGTTTCCACCTGAATTTTGTATAATAAATGTACTTTCGAATTATCGTTCTTTATAAGACGAACATCACAGTTTATGTACAATAAATTAGACACAATGTTGACTAAACTATATATTCCAAGATTCTGTGAGTGACGGTGTAGCTGCTCTGCCCTGATAGTGACGTGTATAAATAAGGTGACGTCATCTAGTGGGACAGAAGAGAAGCTACGGTACCATCACCACCACAAACCTAACCTAACCTCATCTGGTGCGACACCCAATAATCTTTGGGCCTCGCTAGAGTCACGGGCTACTGACACCCTAGTGTCCCAAAGCTGAGGTAAACAAAAAAAATATATATATTAATAATTATCGTGTGTGTGTATATATATATATATATATATATTATTCGCCATATTTAATAACACGACTACTAGCACTCAATATGCACCACCTCAGCCAGGCAAGTGATATACAGCGGCCCAAATGTTCGTTCCTTTCCTTCGACATACAAACCGCTCACGTATACAATTAATCATGGCTATTTCCATATGTAATGTCCCACGGCTCCCACATCCATCACACTGCTTGAGAGATAGAGGGGACGGGAGGAAGGGGGGAGATTGGAGATGAAGGAAGAAAAGGAGGGAAGATAAGATGGAAGAAGAAAAATGTTTGAGATTGAGAAAGATTTGAAAGGAGGAAGATAAGGAGAGGGAGGGTGGGAACTGGGAAATGTGGGGAGTGCATGAGGGAGAAATACGGGAGAGGGAGAGAAATTAAGTGAGAGAGAAAGGAGGGGATTGGGAGCGCTTGGGAGATAAGAAGGGAAAAGAGATAAATAGGAGAGAGTAAAAAAGAAAAGTTGGAAAAGGAGGGAGGGAGGGAGAAACGCGAGTAGGGAGAAAGGAAGAGAGGGAGAAAGGAAGAGAGAGAGAAAGGAAGAGAGGGAGAAAGGAAGAGAGAGAGAAAGGAAGAGAGGGAGAGAGGAAGGGAAGTTGGAAAGACAGGGAGAGAAGGGAGGGAGGAAATGGGGAAAACAGTTGAGGGAGACAGGAAGGAGGAAAGTAGAAAAGGGAGGGAGCAAGGCAAGAGAGGGAGGGAGGAAAACAAGGGAAGGACAGAGTAAAGTAGGAGAGGTAGAAAAATGAGTGATAAATGAAGGGAGGACAGCAGGGATTGAAGAGTGAAAATCAGGGAATGGAAGGATGAAAGAACGGGAAGCAAAAAGAAAACAGGGGAAGGAAGGAGTGATATAAGTAGGAAATCGAGGAAAAGAAAGGAGAGATGAAAGATGGAGAGTGAGAGGAAAGGTGGAGAGTGAGAGGAAAGGTGGAGAGTGAGAGGAAAGGTGGAGAGTGAGAGGAAAGGTGGAGAGTGAGAGGAAAGGTGGAGAGTGAGAGGAAAGGTGGAGAGAGTGAGAGAAAGAAAGGAGACCTAAAGGGAAAGGAATTTGAAGGGATTTGACTAAGTAATTGTCAACTAAATAATGTGTCAAAGAAATACAAAGGAATACAAAGGACACTCAAACAGCAACACACCTACTGGTCCTTTCGAGGCTGCTTGATTTTGCTATTCTATCTAACCTACAAGAGTGAGGGAAAGTATAGCAAAGAAGAAGGCTCCTCTCCACCCCCACCACTCCCTCCAGCCGAAACTGGCAGGAAATGAAAAGATTCCATGTAGTATGGAAAAACTATCATGGAATTTATTATGTCGTTATCTATAGTGGGGCAGAAGAGAAGCTACAGACGGTACCAACATCACCACGACACCCAATAATATCGGGGCAAGAGTCACGGGCTACTGACTGACACCCTACAGTCCCGAGGTTCAATGAGGTAAAAAAAAAAATAATAATAAAAAAAAATAAAAATAATAAAAAAAAATAAAAAAATAAACGCATTTCAAAATTCCTCAGCAAAGCATAAAAAAAGACATTGGAAAAAACATGAATGAATGAATGAATGGAAGGAGAAGAGAATCTATAGAAAGATATACGACGCCAAAAGACGAAGGATATGCTATGAATGGAGCGAGGGACATCATGCACCAGCAAAGGAAAAAAATAAATCAGAGAAAATTTAAGGGAAGATGTTGAAAGAAAGAGAGTGGCTGGGCTGTTCAAAACTTGTGTTCCGCTGGCCTCTTATGCTTAGATAGATAGAAATAGATAGATAGATAGATAGATAAGAGATAGATAGAAATAGAGACAGATAGAGATAGATAGAAAGATATAGATAGAAATAGATATAGATATAAAGATATAGATAGAAATAGAGACAGATAGAGATAGATATAAAGATATAGATAGAAAGATGTAGATAGAAATAGATATAGATATAAAGATATAGATAGAAATAGAGACAGATAGAGATAGATAGAAAGATATAGATAGAAATAGATATAGATATAAAGATATAGATAGAAATAGAGACAGATAGAGATAGATAGAAAGATATAGATAGAAATAGATATAGATATAAAGATATAGATAGAAATGGAGACAGATAGAAAGATATAGATAGAAATAGATATAGATATAAAGATATAGATAGAAATAGAGACAGATAGAGATAGATAGAAAGATATAGATAGAAATAGAGACAGATAGAGATAGATAGAAAGATATAGATAGAAATAGATATAGATAGAAAGATATAGATAGAAATCGAGACAGATAGAGATAGATAGAAAGATATAGATAGAAATAAATATAGATATAAAGATATAGATAGAAAGATATAGATAGAAATAGATATAGATAGAAAGATATAGATAGAAATAGAGACAGATAGAGATAGATAGAAAAATATAGATAGAAATAGATATAGATAGAAATAGAGACAGATAGAGATAGATAGAAAGATATAGATAGAAATAGATATAGATAGAAAGATATAGATAGAAATCGAGACAGATAGAGATAGATAGAAAGATATAGATAGAAATAAATATAGATATAAAGATATAGATAGAAAGATATAGATAGAAATAGATATAGATAGAAAGATATAGATAGAAATAGAGACAGATAGAGATAGATAGAAAAATATAGATAGAAATAGATATAGATAGAAATAGAGACAGATAGAGATAGATAGAAAGATATAGATAGAAATAGATATAAGTAGAAAGATATAGATAGAAATAGAGACAGATAGAGATAGATAGAAAGATATAGATAGAAATAGATATAAATAGAAAGATATAGATAGAAATCGAGACAGATAGAGATAGATAGAAAGATATAGATAGAAATAAATATAGATATAAAGATATAGATAGAAAGATATAGATAGAAATAGATATAGATAGAAAGATATAGATAGAAATAGAGACAGATAGAGATAGATAGAAAAATATAGATAGAAATAGATATAGATAGAAATAGAGACAGATAGAGATAGATAGAAAGATATAGATAGAAATAGATATAGATAGAAAGATATAGATAGAAATCGAGACAGATAGAGATAGATAGAAAGATATAGATAGAAATAAATATAGATATAAAGATATAGATAGAAAGATATAGATAGAAATAGATATAGATAGAAAGATATAGATAGAAATAGAGACAGATAGAGATAGATAGAAAAATATAGATAGAAATAGATATAGATAGAAATAGAGACAGATAGAGATAGATAGAAAGATATAGATAGAAATAGATATAAGTAGAAAGATATAGATAGAAATAGAGACAGATAGAGATAGATAGAAAGATATAGATAGAAATAGATATAAATAGAAAGATATAGATAGAAATAGAGACAGATAGAGATAGATAGAAAGATATAGATAGAAATAGATATAAATAGAAAGATATAGATAGAAATAGAGACAGATAGAGATAGATAGAAAGATATAGATAGAAATAGATATAAATAGAAAGATATAGATAGAAATAGAGACAGATAGAGATAGATAGAAAGATATAGATAGAAATAGATATAAATAGAAAGATATAGATAGAAATAGAGACAGATAGATAGAGGAAAACGTAACACAAGTTTTGAACATATATATTTTTTTTAAGAGACATCATGCACATGCGAGGAAAAAAATAAATCAAAGAAAAGGTAAGGTGTTGAAAGAGAGAGAGTGGCTGGCTGGGCTGGGCTGGGAGAGTCCAATGGGGAGTCACATGTTATACACACCACCTCCATAAAACACCGCCTTCACTTCGACTCTCCCTTAGGCCTGTCTGCAGTGACACACAGTACATAAGAAACACATTTTTACGACTGGTTTTACGGGTGTGTGTGAGGGAAAATAGGTGTGTTGGTGTTGGTGTTGCTCTCTCTCTCTCTCTCCTTGTAACTCTCTCTCTTTCTCTTTCTCTCTCCTCTCTCTCTCTCTCTCTCTCTCTCTCTCTCTCTCTCTCTCTCTCTCTCATCTCTCTCTCTCATCTCTCTCTCTCTCTCTCTCTCTCTCTCTCTCCTTGTAACTCTCTCTCTCTCTCTCTCTCCTCTCTCTCTCTCTCTCTCTCTCTCTCTCTCTCTCTCTCTCTCTCTCTCTCTCTCTCTCTCTCTCAGAAGTGGAAGAATGAAGGGATGAAAGGAGAGAGAGAGAACGAAGGAAAAATAGTTGAAATGAGAGACAGGGAGGGAAGGAGAAAAGGAATAGGAATGAAGATAAGTAACTACAAAGAAATAAAATGCAATACACTGGAAATCAAACAGCAGCAGATCTATTGGTACAGATAAGCAAGTAGAAAGTGCAAAATTAAAATCTGGCTGTATATGGCATTCACGTTCCACCTTACATTGGCATTAGTTTCTCTGTAATTCATTCATAAGATACAAGGGATTACTACAAATAAACTGCTAAATGTTGCCATATACAACCATGTTTTTCTTGCACTTTCTACTTGGCTCAACTGTACTTGCGAGGCTGTTTGGGGTCACTGCTACTCCCTACTCATAGAGGGAAAGGACAGAATAGTGGAAGGCTCTAACCCCCACCCACCTATCACTCCAGCTTTCACAGACAACACAGACAGTAGGAAGAGACTAACACTCGTAGTTTTAAAACATTTGAGAGCCCTTACTGGAGCTCTATGAACCCTCCAAATAATCCAGGTCACAAAACGCTTCAGTGTTTCGAATAGGGAATCTGTTGCCTGGAATAGTTTGGAGAATTCATAGAGCTCCAGTAAGGGCCCTCAAATGTTTTAAAACTACGGGTGCAAGAGAGACCAAGCAGTATCGAGGAATTGCTATGGAACTACGGACTAGGAAATATGAGGGTAAATTGAGGTAGAGGAATAAGGAAAGAAAGAGAGGAAAATAAATGAAGGTGAAACTACAGAAATTAGAAAATGACGAGAAAAATAGTGGAATGGAGAAGGAGAGAAAGGAAAATAAAACGAGACATTCAGCAGGAAAAAAAAGAAGGAGGAAGAAGAAGGAAGGAAAAGAGAGGGACGGAGTGGGAAGAAGAAAGAGAAAGAATGGAAGAATAAGGAGAAAAAAGGAGAGAGAAGATGAATGAAAAATAAATTGAGAGAGAAACGAAGGCAGGATGAAAAGTAACAGTAAACAAGAAACGATAAAAGCAACAGGAAAGAAGGGATGAAGAATGGAAAAAGAAAGGAAATAGAAAGAAGGAAAAAAGGAAGAGAGGAAGGAAGGGAAAATAAAACAAAATGAAAGAAAGGAAGGAAAAAAAAAAGAAAGAGAGGAAGGGAAAAGAACACAAAATGAAAGGAAGAAAGAAAGGAAAATGAAAGGACGAAAGAAAGGAGAGAGAAAGGGGAAAAGAAAGAAAAAAGGAAGAAAGAAAGGAAAAAGAAAGAAAGAAAAAAGAAAGAAAGGAAGGAAGAAAGGAAAAAGAACTGAGACAGAAAAACAAAAAGGAAGGAAGAAAGGAAAAAAAGGGAGAAGAAAGTATGGAAGGAAGAAGAAAGGAAAGAAGTAAGTAAGAAAGAAAAACAAAAAAGGAAGGAAGAAAGGAAAAAAAGGAGAAGAAAGTATGGAAGGAAGGAAGAAAGGAAATATGTAAGTAAGAAAGAAAAACAAGAGAGAGAGAGAGAGAGAGAGAGAGAGAGAGAGAGAGAGAGAGAGAGAGAGAGAGAGAGAGAGAGAGAGAGAGAGAGAGAGAGAGAGAGAGAGAGAGAGAGAGAGAGAGAGAGAGAGAGAGAGAGAGAGAGAGAGAGAGAGAGAGAGAGAGAGAGAGAGAGAGAGAGAGAGAGGAGAGAGAGAGAGAGAGAGAGAGAGAGAGAGAGAGAGAGAGAGAGAGAGAGAGAGAGAGAGAGAGAGAAGGAAAGGGACATAACCTAGCGTCCGAATATAATCAAGGTGAGGATTTGATCAGAGCCAGGGATTCACAGGTTGAAATATTATGCAACTTGTTTGTTTGGGTTGGGAAGGGAAGGGAAGGAAGGGTTGGGTGTGTGTGTGGTGCTCTGCCTCTCTCTCATGGACATTTCTCAAGGGAAGATCTTGTCGCTGTTAAAATCCATGCCTTCCTCCGCTGTACAATTCGACCTTCAACTGACCACAGCCAAATCTGACCTAAACTGACCACAACCAGACTCTATACGACCTGACCTGACTCTACTTTACCTGACACAAACTGACCACTACAGCCTCTACCTGACCTGCTCTGACCTGCCCAGACCTGATATGATACAGACTGACCACAACTTAGACTTAATAACGTGACTTGACCTGACCTGACCTGACCTGACCTGACTTGTTCTGACCCAAACTGATCAAGATAGACTCAACCTAACTTGACCTGACTGACCTGACCTGTCACAAGAAGACCGAAAATGCGATCCTTAGATAACAGCAAGCAATTTACTGTAAGTGTGTATGTGTGTGCGTGTGTGTGTGTGTGTGTGTATGTTTGTATGAGAGAGACAGTAGTGTGTGTGTGTGTGTATGTTTGATGGAAGTGTGTATGTGTGTGTGTGTATGTGTGTGTGTTTATGAGAGAGACAGTATGTGTGTAAATGAGAGTGAGTGTGTATGTGTGTGTGTGTGTGTTTATGAGAGAGACAGTATGTGTGTAAATGTCAGTGAGTGTGTGTGTATGTGTGTGGTTGCTTGATGGAAGTTTGTGTGTGTGTGTGTATGTTTGTATGTGAGAGACAGTATGTGTGTAAATGAGAATCAGTGTGTGTGTATGTGTGTAAATGTGAGAGACAGTATGTGTGTAAATGAGAATCAGTATGTGTGTGTATGTGTTGCTTGATGGAAGTGTGTATGTGAGTGTATGTGTGTAAATGTGAGAGACAGTATGTGTGTAAATGAGAGTGAGTGTGTGTGTATGTGTTTCTGGGTGGAAGTGTGTATGTGTGTGTGTGTGTGTTTGTATGAGAGAGTCAGTATGTGTGTAAATGAGAGTGAGTGTGTGTGTATGTATGTTTTTCTGGTGAAGTGTGTATGTGTGTAAATGTGAGAGCCAGTATGTGTGTAAATGAGAGTGAGTGTGTGTGTATGTGTTTCTGGGTGGAAGTGTGTATGTGTGTGTGTGTGTTTGTATGAGAGAGTCAGTATGTGTGTAAATGAGAGTGAGTGTGTGTGTATGTATGTTTCTTGGTGGAAGTGTGTATGTGTGTAAATGTCAGTGAGTGTGTGTGTATGTGTGTGTTTCTTGGTGGGAGTGTGTGTGTGTGTGTGTTTATGAGAAGAGACAGTATGTGTGTAAATGAGAATCAGTATGTGTGTGTATGTGTTGCTTGGTGGAAGTGTGTATGTGTGTGTGTGTGTGTGTGTGTGTGTGTGTGTGTGTGTGTGTGTGTGTGTGTGTGTGTGTGTGTGTGTGTAAATGAGAGTGAGTGTGTGTGTATGTATGTTTCTTGGTGGAAGTGTGTATGTGTGTAAATATGAGAAACAGTATGTGTGTAAATGAGAGTGAGTGTGTGTGTATGTGTGTGTTTCTGGGTGGAGTGAAATCTATGGGTGAATAAAAAGCTCGTATAAAAAGAATTACCTTGAGAGAGAGAGAGAGAGAGAGAGAGAGAGAGAGAGAGAGAGAGAGAGAGGAGAGAGAGAGTGAGTGAGAGAGAGAGTGAGGGTGACAGAGACAAAGACAAAGAGAGAGAGAGAGAGAGAGACAGAGAGAGAGAGAGTGAGTGAGTGAGTGAGAGAAAAAAATATGGCGAACAAAAAGAGAAAAGAAAAGAAGGGTTTTGAAGGAAGGCAAGGGATAGATAAAAAAAAAAAAATGTTTGACAGGTTGGAAAAAAATATTTGAGAAAGGGAGAAAGGGGCCTAGAAAGTGGTGAGAGAGAGAGAGAGAGAGAGAGAGAGAGAGAGAGAGAGAGAGAGAGAGAGAGAGAGAGAGGAGAGAGAGAGAGAGAGAGAGAGATGATACACTTCTTTATTTTCGAAAAGCTTTTCAATTTCCCGAGAGATTGGAGATTTTAGGAGGCTAGAGGATGGAGGTGTGGGATTGGAGTGCCTGTGTGTGTGTGTGTGTGTGTGTGTGTGTGTGTGTGTGTGTGTGTGTGTGTGTGTGTGTGTCTGTGTCTGTGTGTGTGTGTGTGTGAGTGTGTGTGTTATTGTTATAAGTATCTGCTTGATATTAAATTAAAAGATGGTAGTTAACGTGTGTGTGTGTCTGTGTGTGTGTGTGTGTATATGTGTCTGTGTGTGTGTGTGTGTGTGTGTGTGTGTGGTGTGGTGAGGGATAGATTGAAAGACGCGGGTAAATAGAGGGCGTGAAAAAGTTGATGAAATTGGAAAGATAAACCCAGATTGATGGAAAGGAAAAGGTCTGGAAGGAAAGGTCTGGAAGGAAAGGTCTGGAAGGAAAGGTCTGGAAGGAAAGGTCTGGAAGGAAAGGTCTGGAAGGAAAGGTCTGGAAGGGAAGGTCTGGAAGGGAAGGTCTGGGAGGAAAGGTCTGGAAGGGAAGGTCTGGAAGGAAAAGTCTGGAAGGAAAAGGTCTGGAAAGGAAGGTCTGGAAAGGAAGGTCCGGAAGGGAAAGGTCTGGAAGGAAAGGTCTGGAAAGGAAAG